>PNEQ01126818.1:0-30939 GCA_003012365.1 Medauroidea extradentata | reverse complement strand
TTTTGAATTTCATAAACATATAACTAATAATTTGGAAATAATCGAAGACTATGCTTACCAACTGACAAAGCGTTAATCTAGTCATATTAACTTATTCTGTATCTAAACAAGTGTCTGCATTTTCAATTTCATAGACATATGAATAATAGTTTAGAAATAATCGGGAACTATGCTTAAAAACTGACAGAGCGCGTATTTACTCATATCAACTTATTCTCGGTCTAAATAAGAGACAGCGTTTTGAATCTCGTAGACATATGTCAAGTTGCTTTGAAATAATCGGTACCTATGCTTAGAAACTGACAAGAGGTCGTGTCTATGCTTAAAAAACTGAAATAGGACACAATAAAGCATTACATGCGTGCGTGCATCCGGGAAAATCTCTTAATTTTTTTTAACTTACTATGCATAGCTAAATAACTATGTTTTAAGACCTAACTATGCTTTAGGAAAATATTTATATAACAATTACAACATCTATGCTATGAGAAATAATTTAAATAAAATCGTATTAAGTAACTATGCTAGACGGAATTATTAATAAAGGAAAACAATTTTTTATAAAAATTTTTAAAAGAAGTCTATGACTAATGTTTTATGTACTACGAAAAGTTACTTTTATGTATACCACATTTAAACTGTCTCCATCACCAATGCATCCGTAGCTCAGTTGCCAACCCCCCGTAGCTCAGTTGGTTGAGCGACCGACTTGGATACGAGGGGTTCTGGGTTCGATTGCCAGGTCTGGCTGGGTGTAAAAATTGTGTTTGTCCGTTAGCGTCTTTTCAATTGTCAGAGTCACCAAATATTGTCACAACTGGGGAATGGTCAAATACTAAAGCTGTAAAGGGGGGATGTTTGGCTCGTTGGCGATGTTGCGACCTCGCCAAGGAGCCTAACACTTTATATATAAAAAAAAAAAAAAGTCGACTAGGCCGCACGTCAATCTTACAGACACAAAGGTTGCAAGATCGAATCCCACACCCGGCGAACTAAAATTTTTAACTTGATAAAAAAAGTTAAATCATAAGGACCATTATCCCATACACAAACAGAAGCAACTTCGCCCTAACAGCGACAGCGACACTAACACAATCTAGCGGACAACTACGTTAACAAACATGGCGACACTAGCGCCGCCTAGCAGACGACTGAGAAAACAAACATGGCGACACTAGCGCCGCCTAGCAGACAACGGAAAAAACAAATATGGCGACTGCAGCGCTGCCTAGCAGCCAACGATGGAATCATGACATCACGAGCAGAAGACGAAAAAAAATGTGACGTCACAAGCAGACGACGTAAACGAACATGGCTGCTGCGTAGCAGATGACGTAAGACAAGTGAGAATCGAAAAATCGAAATTCAAAAATCAAATTTGAAAAATCAAATTCGGAAAATCCAAAAAACCAAATTCGGAAAATCCAAATTTAGAAAATCCAAAAACAAGATGGTGGACGTGACGTCGGCAAACATGGCGGACTGTGACGTCAAACAAAATGGCGGACTGTGACGTCACGGCGGCCATCTTGATTGCGTCATCAGTGGCTCCACGGCTCCACAGCCCCCAGCCCCTGTGCCAGCTTGCCCTATTCCCTACTACTTTGGTAGATGAGCAGCACATCAGTGGGCCGTAAGTGGTCTGATACTGTGCTACAAATAGCTTGCCAGCAGTTAGCAAACTGTTGGTAGATGAGCAGCACATCAGCGGGCCATAAGTGGTCTGATACTGTGTTACAAGTAGCTTGCCAGCAGTTAGCAAACGGTTGGTAGATGAGCAGCACATCAGTGGGCCGTAAGTTGTCTGATACTGTGCTACAAATAGCTTGCCAGCAGTTAGCAAACAGTTGGTAGATGAGCAGCACATCAGTGGACCGTAAGTGGTCTGATACTGTGTTACAAGTAGCTTGCCAGCAGTTAGCAAACGGTTGGTAGATGAGCAGCACATCAGTGGGACGTAAGTGGTCTGATACTGTGTTACAAGTGGCTTGCCAGCAGTTAGCAAACAGTTGGTAGATGAGCAGCACATCAGTGGGCCGTAAGTGGTCTGATACTGTGTTACAAGTAGCTTGCCAGCAGTTAGCAAACGGTTGGTAGATGAGCAGCACATCAGTGGGCCGTAAGTGGTCTGATACTGTGCTACAAATAGCTTGCCAGCAGTTAGCAAACAGTTGGTAGATGAGCAGCACATCAGTGGGCCGTGAGTGGTCTGATACTGTGTTACAAGTAGCTTGCGAGCAGTTAGCAAACAGTTGGTAGATGAGCAGCACAGCAGCCGTCCATAAGCGGCCTGATACTGTGTTACAAGTACCTTGCGAGCAGTTAGCAAACGGTTGGTAGATGAGCAGCACATCAGTGGGCCGTAAGTAGTCTGATACTGTGCTACAAATAGCTTGCCAGCAGTTAGCAAACAATTGGTAGATGAGCAGCACATCAGTGGGCCGTAAGTGGCCTGATGCTGTGTTACAAGTGGCTTGCCAACAGTTTGCCAACTGTTTTTGCACCAGTGGCCCACCAGCATGTTAGCGGCTTGCAGTCTTTAAGCCGTCACTTAAACTATGGAGGCCAACTTACGGTTGTATGGAAGCAGAAAGCCTATGGGCCGCTTCTGCAGCTTGTTGCCCGCTGATGGTGCCGGGAGCATTTCGGCAGTAACCCGCTTATGGCACACGAGTGGATGCCGCTGATGGCATGCCTGTGGAACTGTTGGCTGTACATAATCGTGCTGCCTGTGGGCTTTATGTGTTTTGCTACTTGGGAATTTGTTCACACAGGCTTGTGACTAAAGATGTATACGTTATAATAGGACGGCAAAAAGTAAAACTTCTAACTTAGTTCTCAGTGGTCATGCTGCCTGGGATTTCTGGATCATTTTACAGCTTTCCACCACGTATATTATCGAATTTTAAAAAATCACGAAATATATTTTTAGATATTAACGGCGTAAGCTTCATTCATACGCAAAAAATCATCTCGATATCTCGGCATGCTTAAAAGATACAGAGGAATAATTCAAACCATGTTTATTTTGATAATACCCTTAGAGATTGAATTTTTAAAAAAAATCCTGTAACTCTGTTTTTAGGGATATGCATAAGCTGCAATCTGAAGTAAGAGTCACTTCAACAATTCAACTGGTTTATGAGTTATCGAGAATTAATTTGAAACACGTTTAGCGTGTTTTCGTCCCCTTAATTTTATAATTATTAAAAATTTAAAGATTACGTAGAAAGCATTTCCGTAGTTTTCATTTTTTCACCTTTATATCTGGATGGGTTTTAACGCCATAGAGGATTCATTGAAAACACGTTACACCCTTATTCACCATTTTAAATTTTTGAATATCAACATTCTAGTTTTATCGGGTGCCTACGGCTTTAGGCGAAGTCCCGCTTCAAAAATGATGTTTCAAAAAATTAACAGAAAATCCCGTAACTCGTAATTCATTATAATTATGATTTATAGTCTAAAATTGATGAAAAAATTTTTGAAATATAATTTGCTTACATAATGTGTGTCGTACCTACATAAATGCATAAATAAACGAATTCTCGCATGGGCACATGTACAGTACAAAAATACCCATCAACTGTAACATTAGTTCATTACATTTGATTTGCCTAGTAAAAATATTTAAACGTAGTAAGTCTACGCTGCTACCCATAAAATAACTAGATTTTGTCCACGATAGGAGGAAATACTGTATGAAATTTTAACTTCTAATAAACATTTCTACGAGAACTGTAATTATTCCCGTCACAATATTAAAAATATTCTTTATTTCAGTGCATTTATTTGAATTTATTTTAATAATGGTGCCAATTAAAAAAAAAAGCAAATGAGCAAATGTGTGCTCCCGATTAACACCTACTTAAAATACGGCAACCAGGAAATTTACCTGAGATTTAAACATAGGATTACTCTCACAGAAACCAAATGTTTTGTGTGTAGTGCATTAGTTATATGGTAATACATTTGCTTGACTTCAGCCAATTTATAATTAGTGTTTTACTATCAAAACTTCATAGCATGTATCGATACAGCATGACTAATCTCTCTGACATGTGTCGTTTTCATCCACCCACTCAACGTACATAAGAGTTGTGGCAGATGCAAAGCGGACTATATACGAGGAAAGTATTTACACAACCTACTGTTATCAGATAAACGTTTTCTGTGAAATTTCCGAGAACTCAATATCATTTCCTCAGCCTCGGATTAGTGTCATCACACTTTCAATGCAAGCGTCACGTAGCACATGCATTTGCAGAAATCAAACGCACTAGTGTTTGTATTCCCGAAGTTAATGGATTCCAAATATTTTTAGGTGAATAAAGTTACTACGTGTTTAAAAAATTCAATGGGATGGGTATTATATCTATAGCTCGTGACATCATAAATATTTGAATAAGAACTCCCGAACTGCGTCTTGGATTTCTTTTAGTACTGACTTTTTGTGAACTATGTTGATTTAACAAATGTATTAGGTTGTAACCAGGAGATAGGTTCACACACTGATTGTAAGCTTCATGAGAAAGAACCTCATGTTTAGAAGTACATCTTGATCGTATAATAATACGGACATTTACAGGATGCTTTGGTACGGGTTGTGTTAACGTTTTGTTGTGATATCATCCGGTATGTATAAAGTGTATTAAATATAATAACAAACTATAATAATTTTAGTTACACATATCACAGTTACATTATGAAGATGTACATGGTACATTCCGTTAGAAAATGAGTTTATTTTAATGGACATTCCCAGGAAACTTACAACGATTTTAGGCTATACGGTTCATGCAACATATTACATTTGTCGATAGTAATGCATGAAGTTTTTATTTGTTCAAACTTAAACTTGATGTCGATTTTTCTGTAGAGTATTTGTCGCACAAATTCAAACCTTTAATTTGTGCGAAGAGATATGTTCTTCAATCGTAATTGCGAAATGAAGTTCTGTTAGTAAATATTTATGTAGGAACTAAAGAGATTATTCTCGTTCAAAATAATGAAGTTAAATCTAGTATAGTTGTGTGTGCATGAATCGGTTGTTAAATTTGGTTATTAAATATTTACTTAGGAATTTGATTGCTTAATCCAGTACAAAATAAAGAAGTTAACTCAAGAAGAAAAGTTTATGGTTTAAAGGGAGTATCTCACGTAGTACACATAAAACGGTAAGACATGGCTGTTCCTTTCGTTGTTATTAACCGTTACGTTAGTACCGCTTCAGGCGCAGAACATGTTCAAGAACCATCTTATGACTGCCACGAAGGATAGCCGGACAAATTGTAGCATGCTTGAAGATTTTTCATACTCTAAGCCGAGATTACTTTGCATCAGCAAGAAAAACTTCGAAATACAAAAATAAATATGTTTTTTTATTTATTTTATTTTGCCTTCCATAGATCCACAATTGAGTACAGGACTCAGGGATGTGGAAAAAGTCAAAATAATTACAAAAATTATGTATTACAAGTACATATACAAGGTAGAAACACACAAACACTATAGCTTATACAAAAACAGCGGTTACAGTTGAAAACAAGATAAGATGAAAGTAAGTGCGGTTTTTAAATTACATTGATAAATACATACCTTACGAATTTTAACTTGCTGAATACACGAACATGCTTAAAAGTATATAAACATACACGAGTTATGTCAAATGAATACATAAAGTTTTAAATATATGTATTGCATTATATGAAACAGGAGAAAACGTTAGGTTAATTCTGTTTGGTAAAGGAAAAGCCAACCACTTTAGGATATTGTAAACTTAATACACAGTTTTCTCAGCCAATAGTCAATAAACATTTGCTAAATTACATTGGATCATTATTTCGATCGATGTTAAAGTACTCAGCATCTATATTCACGGGATAGAAGTATCCAAATCACCCTATCTCCTACAAACAGTCAATATTTTGCGATCAGTGAAAATATCGTTTATTAGGCTTAGTTGAGTATAATAAAATATAACAGTAACCAATTTAACAAAATATGTTTCTTCTTCAGTGCGTATTTTCAACGTTAAACTAATTCATGTGTACATATAGGAACAAATTCTTCAGGATGTCGTTGGTTCGATCCCATTTGTGCAGTAACACACAGAGATAAATGTTTGGTGCAGTCGAACGTATACATGGTTGTCCAAAAGAAAAAAACATAATAAGCACACCATACACCTTACACCAAATAATACCTGAACGAGGAGCGCAAGAGGGGACTATCTCTTTGCAATGTGGCCACATTGTGCACGAGAAATGTCGTCGGACAACATTTTGCCACTCACATTTTCGTATCCAAACTAGCCTATGACTCGCGAGATGTGCTTATTAGGCGTTCGTTTGAGGTATCAAGATAATTTTTAAATAGTAATTAAGCTTACTTAAGGGCGCGTTCTACCGCAATTTTTATCACCATTTTTTTATTTTTTTGTTTGTACCAGATATTTTTTTTCTGATTTAAGACTCAAAATGTGACTAAATTGTCTTTTATAAAATTTTTTTATCTCTCATAGTTTTTGCGTAATGGTTTGTTAAAGTAATATTTTGCATGTTTTCGTTTTAACGACTACCGGTACACTAAAACCAACTGCTATACCGAACTCAAAGAAATCACAGTGGATAAAGACATTGCAGGCTACAATGACATGCTCATAAAAATAAAGAATGATTTTTTTTTATTTTAAAAAAATGCTGAAACTAAAATTAAAAATTTTAAAAATTCAATATTTTTTTCTAAAATTCAAATAACTTTTATTCTTTAATTTTATGAGCAGGTTATTGTAGCCTGCAATGTCTTTATCCGCTGTGATTTTTTTGAGTTTGGTATATAAGCTGGTTTTAGTGTAGTCGTTAAAACGGAAACGTGCAAAATATGACTTTAACAAGCCATTACGCGAAAACTATGAGAGATAAAAACATTTCATAAGAGTTAAATTTAGTCACATTTTGTGTCTAAAATAAGAGAAAAAAATCTGGTACAAATAAAAACTAAAAAAAATGATGATGAAAATTGCAGTAGACCGCGCCCTTAAATACCAAAAATAAATCTCATAATTTTTCGATGTTCGGGAATTTTGAGGGTGGAATGATGTAAAATCTCTATGTACTAGAGTGTTCAATGACTGACTAATTGACTGACTGACATATCAAACTGCAGCCCAATCTACTTGGCATGTAAACGTGAAATTTTTGTGTGCATACTCTTTAGGTCGTAGGCGAGCACTAAGAAAGGATTATTCGAAATTCCACCTCTAAGGAGGTGAAAAAAATTGAGAAAAGTCCTTTCGGTTATTCTTCCATAGCAATTGAACCAGTCGAAATATACAGGATGTTTATTAAATAGGGGGACAAACTCCACTTGCGTGTTCCTCACGAAAAACTATGACGAAAACATATTTTGCACTTTTCACCTAAACGCAATGTTAAGGGGGTAATGGGCCTCTAAACATCGAACTTTAAAACAGCATTTTCCCAAAATATCGGAAACTAATTTACATAAAAATACAATACTTTCAGCATTGGTTAATGCTATTGGGATCTGCAAACTAACAGAAAATGCTGGTTGAAACCTTCCGCCCTTATGAAAATAGCAGGGGTGGCTACCCTCTAATTGCATATAACTTTTTTACCGTCCAGATTTTCGAACATCTTAAGATGGTTTATTGAGTAATGTTACCTGTCTAACAAAAAAGGTTCTCTTGTTGTAATAGTCTAGGAATCATAGTTTTCTTTCAAATCACAAATGAAGCTACAGCGATAGAGTTCCCGAAACAATGGTATCGTGAGTTAGAAACATGTAGGTAACGTTGAATGTGCACCATCAACAATTCAAGGAACACAACAAAATAAACACATGAGCGCATTATTGCCTATGCTGTATATCTTAGGTGCAAAACACAGGACTTAGGAGCATTCTTAAATTACGATAAGCAAAAACAAGGCGGGTTTGGTTGGAAACCCATCACACGAAAAGGGATAGGTAGAAACTTCACTGAAACCTTTAAAACGCAAATGTCCAAATGTTGTGTTTTATTCCACAAAATGAATGTTACAGTACAAGTTAACCATAAAGCCATCTTTTTTTGTACACGACACCTTATTCGAGAAAGGAAAGTTAATGTGTTTTTGTTCAAAAAGTTCTGATTCTGTAGATACCAACAAGTATAATTTACTAGTAACGGGAATTAATTGTAGGGTTAAAACTTCAGGCATTAATTTTTGTTTGTCATGTTTGGCCCAATTCCCGATCCGCAAAGAATAACCTAACAAAATTATGCACTTCTTTGTTTTCTAATGTACGAATGAGGTGTCGTAACTTTGTATAATACGTAATTTTCATATGGTTTGTGTAATTGACACAGCCGTACAGACTGTGTGATGCGAAACACTAAATAATATCTTATTTTGGAAAAATAAGGGTAGCAAAACCTATGTTGCTAAATGTAATGGTAGTCCATAAGCATTTATGTATGTGGCAATCAATAAGAAGCACATGAAAATTACCGTACAAGACTTCTTTTTACTTGTCCTGCCCTCATGGGGGTAGCTCGAAAAGGTTAGCACCTAACGTAAGGTATTACATCAGTAAGGTTACATGTTTATTTCTTGGCATTTCTGTGACACACGGCACAGTCATCAATGCTTGATACAATGTTGCTAAGTGATGTAGGCAAACATTACATGAAATGTTCAAAATGATCACCCCGCGAAACTGCACATACATGAACACGTCTCATCACGAATCTGCGAACACATCCAAAATGCCTGGTTGACCACGAAATGTTTCACATGCTTCAAAATTTGAAAACAAAAAAGTGCATAACTTTGTTAGGTATTTCTTTGCGGTTCGGAAACTGTGCCATACATAGAAAACAAAAAATAATGCCTGAAGATTTCATATTACAATTAATACTCTTTACTAGTAAATTATACTTGTTGGTGTCTACAGAATTAGAACTTTTTTAAACAAAAAACACATTAATTTTTCTTTCTCGAATAATGTGTAATGTACAAAAAACAAGATGGCTTTCTGGTAAACTTGTACTATAAAATTCATTTTGAGGAATAAAATACAACATTTGGATATTTGCATTTTAAAGGTTTCAGTGAAGTTTCTACCTATCCCTTTTCGTGTGATGGGTTTCCAACCAAACCCGCCTTGTTTTTGCGTATCGTAATTTAAGAATGCTCCTAAGTCCTGTGTTTTGCACCTAAGATATACAGCATAGGCAATAATGCGCTCATGTGTTTATTTTGTTGTGTTCCTTGAATTGTTGATGGTGCACATTCAACGTTACCTACATGTTTCTAACTCACGATACCATTGTTTCGGGAACCCTATCGCTGTAGCTTCATTTGTGATTTGAAAGAAAACTATGAGTCCTAGACTATTGCAACAAGAGAACCTTTTTTGTTAGACAGGTAACATTACTCAATAAACCATCTTCAGGTGTTCGAAAATCCGGACGGTAAAAAAGTTATACGCAATTAGAGGGTAGCCACCCCTTCTATTTTCATAAGGGCGGAATGTTTCAACCAGCATTTTCTGTTTGTTTGCAGGTCCCAATAGCATTAATAATTGTGAAAATATTGTGTTTTTATGTAAATTAGTTTCCGATATTTTGGGAAAATGCTGTTTTAATGTTCGATGTTTAGAGGCCCATTACTCCCTTAACATTGCGTTTAGGTGAAAAGTGCAAAATATGTTTTCGTCATAGTTTTTCGTGAGGAACACGTATGCGGAGTTTGTCCTCCTATTTAAGAAACATCCTGTATAAATGCTATTTGCTTCAAAATTACGTTAACATAAAGACCGAAAGTAAAATGTCATGATATTTTCTAAATTCGACTCAAAAGTTGTAAAGAAGGGTAAAATATGTTTTCGATTCATCATCAATGTATGTATATCCCACTGAACGTTTAGTCATCGACGCGAATTTTGCTTAAGATTAATGCTTACTTAAATACCTGAAATACGTTTTTTTAAAATACAAAATATGACACCTAAGGGGATGAAAAGTGATGAAACGGAGTTAAAGTTGTTTTTAAAGTAATCGTCTAAATATCTCGAAATAAATTAGCCATCGTCACGGTTTCCACTGAAACGTGACGCCCATTCAATAGCCTTAACTTTCTGTAAATTTTTTCCTTTTTTTTTTTTTTCTTCTCGAAACTCGAACCCTAAGGGGATGAAAAGACGTGTAATGCGTTTTAGATAAATCCATGAGTGATACCGTATCCGTCGATACATAGAGTTGTTTTTCGCTTTATGATGAATCCGTAAATGCACATTAACCGATTTCGGGACTTTTCTGTATCCGAACCCTTAGGGCTGTGAAGGAATGAAACATGTTTTTTAAATTATTCGTCAATTACGCTTTGACACAATAGGTTATCGTTATGATTTTCATCTAAAATGGATACTTTTTCAAGTATTTAACTTGGGATGGTGTGATTTTGCAAATTTCAATCAGTAAAGGAGTGAAAGGGCATAAAATTAGTTTTCAGTTACCCCTTGATATCTACCTTTTAAGGTTTTTTATTTTTTTGCTTCAGAATGATGTTTATGTAAATACGAAATAATTATCTCAGTTTTGATTCTGAGAAAATAACGTTCAAATACCAGGAGGGAACGTAGTCTTTGTAAACGTTTCAACGATCCGAAAACGGAAGTACGGCGATAGAGAAGTAATTTATAGGGAGGTTAACCTTATGCAATTATATCGTTGCATATGGTTGTACAACCTCTGTGTGCCCAGTAACTGAATATTTTATTAATTTTAAATTAACATTCGACAGCTTGTATTGACAGCACTGTCATCAATGGTCGTGCTCGAGGTAAATGAGTTATATCACGTGTACTACTTATAACATCCGAATATTCTCTCATGTTCAAGGTCTGTTTTGATATGACTATAAATAAAGCCTGGGAGAGTTGTTTGCAAGGATAGACTTAGGACAGTTTTTCACGTAGACTGCTATAACTACATAGCCTGCTGAAGAGTAAGCTCAACCTTGAACGTGGTTATCCTAACACTTTATGGTCGTGATACTAATCTGGCGTACGCAGAGACCCTTCAATTGAAGTAAATATTTGCTACTACGAGTTATACACGCGGGCGGACTTCCAGCTTATATCATAAAAATTACTTGTTTATTCTTCTTCTATGAGGATCTATACTGTAATCTGATTGCGATGAAATTTTGGTAAGTTTTGCGCGCACCTACAAAGATTTCTACAGAAAAAAAGCAGAGAGGAAGGCAAAACGAGGTAGAGGACCAATACAGGATACTTTTTGTTTTCAGTAGTTATATACTCTGGATTTACGCGAAAAGGTTTTTGCAGTGTCGTGTTTCAAGACCTGTATCTATAGACCTCTTTCGAATGACAACCAACTACTCACCAATGCTTTCTCTATGGGGATAACAGTTGGTTGTCATTCTAAAGAGGTCTATAGATACGGCCCTTAATGTACAGCTCTGCAGCCCTGTTTCATTGTTAGTAACTGGATGTTTCTAGCTACCGGCGTCTTGTGGTTTCGCCCACAAATCGAAGACTTTTGATATTGCAGTAACCTTACTCCGATTACCACAGTCATTTGTGAAGAATAACACTTCAAATATACACGCTGTCAATGAACATTAATCTGAACTGCAGAGGTACACATAATTACAGGCATGCCAAATTCTTGTTATTATTTAGTGGTAAACTATATTTAATTTCCGGTGTACAAGCGTGCACAATCTGCACGTCCGTTGGGTATGAGCCCTTGCATTATGACCAGGGCATAGTAGTATAGGACATAATAGTATAGTAATAGGGCATTCATAGTCAATGACTGGATGTTTTAACTGACACGTGTCTTGGGGTTCTTCTCGCAAATATAATAACTAGAGACGATGGTTAGAGACACTGGAAAATCGCGGAAATGTTTAAGATAGTCTCCAATAAACTGTATTATATTAACCGTGACACTTGTGAACAGTTTTGGGACAAATCACATACGCTGTGTGTTCAAGCTGTACAGTTCTAACTGGGTTTGTTGTAGAGAGAAACAATGCTTCAAATAAACCATAGCCAATGTCGATACGGAACATTCAGTGTTGTATACAGCATGTTGGAGCCTAGCAAATAGTCGGCTATTCCCATGATTCTCCAGTGTCTCTAACGATGGTATATCACGAAAATGTTTTGTGCCAACATACCCTTGAAAACTCAGTAGTTAATAGCAACACATATGATTGAACAATTTACGTCTGACACAACATATTTGTCTGCAGACCAGTAACAGGCATCAGAGCGGTATTCTCATTGGCTTAGTCAAATAGGACAACAGCCCCGCGTACAAGCGAAAGACAGTAATCTTCTGGTAAGCTGGACGTGTGTTGAAATCCAGCAGACAGTCAAGTTTTCCCGCGATAAACCATCATATCTAAACATAAAGTGTGGTGTTGCAGTAACGTTGTTGTGGTTGACACAGTCAAATGAGAGACGTCACTTCACAAAGACGCTGCAAATGAAGCAGAACTGCAGATGTGTAAGCAAGGCACGGAAACAAACTCGGGCAAAATTATTTTCGCGAAATGTTCATGACCCCAGTTATGACAGTTACATGTGTAAACGCTCAACACGATATTTTTTGGGCTTTTAATAATAAGTAGAGGTACGTAAATTTCGCAGATACATTCCAGGTCAGGTTGAACGCCAATTATGTATACTTCATTGTCATGTCTGCGACTTGCTGGCGGATGTTACGAAACGCGTTTGACACTGCAAGCCAGTAGTAAATAAGGGAATAATGCGAAGTGCTATTGCTTGCTACCTGATTATACGGTTATAAGCCAATAGATAATCGATTGTGGCCAGTGGGTGTATAGGACTAACAAGTCTAGGCTGCTGCCAGATGAATCCGCGGAATTGACGTACCTCTAATAATAGGCTAGAAGCGATCTCTGCCGCAGGCCAAGGCATTTCAGCTAATAAGAGTCGCCGAGATATAACAGTTTGTAGTCTATTCTGCTGTCAGAAATAACACGAATTTTGCATGTCTCTACTACACGTAATTCATTGAGACAATCTGGTACGAAAATCTAGGGTACCTAGTAAATAGGTGATGAAGAATGTAACTGAATCTCGGATCAGCCAGAATATACGTATATGGGCGGCGTTTATAATTTTAACTACTAATTTTAAAATAGCATCATTTAACCGTATGTAACCGAACTTTTGTATTTAAAGGCTGCGTGATAACTGATCATTACATAGTTAATTAATTTAGTGTAGTACATTTGTAAGCGTCTAAGATTTTTGCTTTCAGTGAAATTTGATAGCTTATTGAAATGTATATGCTTCAGGAACAAACAGTGAAAAGTCCAGTACACATGTCTGGGTCACGTGTCAGAAAGGCAGAAAAATAATTGTGGCATAAAAGTAATAGAAAAATTAAAGGTCGCGGAACGTATCAAATTACTTTAAGAAGTGTTTACTTAGTTGACTCCTCGTTCCTTTGTATTAAGCGATCGGGAAGTAATTGCACACTTATTCTATTATGTGACTGCGTTATATTAGGCGTATTATATTGTGTTCAACACTGTTGGCAGAAAAAAACCTACTCTAATTTAAGTACAAGTTTTAGTTGATTTTTTAAATTCACTGTGACATCTACTGATAACAGCAACACTACATTGTAATCAATCACTCTTGACCAAATATGAGCAGGAAAGCCCATCAGTTAGCCAATACGATTCAGTAGTTAGTCAAGGCCACAAAGCAACTTCAGATGCTTCCACAGCCAGTTTGCTGTAACCGATATGAGGTATTCAAAAATATGGCAAAACTGTATTAAGTATGATTACGCCATCTTGATGTAGCCAACACATCCATAAACCAAAACAATAGAACATGAAAGAGCCCAAGGAATTACAGCAAAACTAAGCTTGTTTTTCCTTTGTCTCGTAGTAAGATTTCTGTGACGACATAATATTGCAATGGCTTATTGTGCACAATACGAACATTACGTTATTCTGTCCCATTGCAGGAAACATTCAAAGACATTGTTTCCTTGTATAACACGTCATGTAAGTGAGCCATAGAGCGGGGACTTTGGCCCTACTGTCCAAAACACTTCACCCCTAAGCGAGTGGTACCAATGTTGCCGGCGTGAGGGGGAAAACTTCTCAAGTGTGTCGTTTCGCGGCATTTGTTATCGCAGGTCGCTAGCAGATATCGACGCCTGGACATATAAGCGTCCCGCTGCTTATTAAACCCACGTTATCACAAGTCGTCGCGGTCGGTGTAAGAGAGCATCTGTTGTGCAGGCTTTGTCCCAGCGCAGGGCGCAAGGTAACACTACATACATCTCTGTTTTCTGCTGCTCTTTTGTTCGGGCCAGATTGAAAGAACTCGCAGATATACAATTTTAAAAATACTGTTTGGACTGTGCACACTTCATATGATAATTAGATATGCGGGAAGTTTCGTGGGCTTAACGACCTGTCTGCTGGTCGTCACAGTTCTCAGCTACATATTCATTTGCTTCTGATCAAGCACGATTTCAACATACTTTATGAGCCTTACACAAAAAAGTAGTTAAATTTAATATAGTTTCAAATCCAACCTCTCCTAAAATTATTTTGCTCATTTCTCGGTCCTCAATGCATAACTTCAGAAACTGAAATTGTTGGTTGCATATTTATGGTATAAGCATAGGTAAAGTATCGGCTTTAATATATTTTGGAACACAAACAAATTAAATAGGAAAATAAACGTTTTCAATTAAAATGCTCAAACATTTTATTTTATTTTTTTTTTTTTTTTTTTTTTTTTTTTTTTTGCAATGTGCTTAAGAAAAACTATGTTTAAAAAATGGTTGGTTAGCCGAAGACAAAATTAAGCTTAAATTTAATTGTACAAATGTACAGTTACAAAAATATAAAAAAATAATAACGTCTAATGTATACAATAATACAAGTTCATGCAGTTTATAAAATTATTTATTGTCTAAACTACCCCTGATTCTGGGAAGTTATCTTCTTTTCGTTCGTTATTTACAAAGCAATATATTCGCCGTGTAACATGTTTTATGCGAATGAATTGGTTCTGGATAGTTTTTTGATTAAACGCTTAGTTTCATGTGGGGGAAATTATTTTGTAAATGGTAACTAAGAAGAGTGACGATAGCTTCGCAACTTAAGGTACAGGGATTAATTCTTCTGCCAAATCTGTCAAGTTTGTCATGATCATGATCACTATAAATTTTCTTTATCACATTTTAGTAAGTTATTACACGTGGCGCAAGCAATGTCTGCGATAATAAGTTGGTTAACTCCCACGCCAACAGGTATTGCGTTTGATGTTTGTTATATAAAATATATGTGGCAATTGAGCTTTTACTAGGCTAAGTAACTGTAAAACGATGTTGGACTCTACACGTTTGTAAATGCAACCCCATACACTGAGGTTTCGAGTTGGTTACTTGTCAATGGACAAATTTCTTCTCACATATTCCTCCTGACTAAAAGTCAGGAGATTTTGTTATTCTTCACAATTTTCCTACATTATTCTCAAATCTTCTAACATTTCAGATATCCGTAAACTCATTTATTAGTTCCTTATTAGTATTTGATTCCAATTGCATTGTTAAACATTTTAATTAAAAATCTTACAGTTACACTGCACTTTTGAACACCAGCTTATGTGTAAAGTCTACTGTGAAAGTGGCAAGCTCATAAGTTTAAATGAAATAGCATTTAAATTAGCCTATTAATGTTCTTTGATAAAGGGGCCGCGGTGGTCGAGAGGTCAGATCTCTTGCCTCTCACCTAGACGATCCGGGTTCGATTTCCGGCGGGGTAGGCCCCCAAATTTTCTCATGTGTCGTGCCGTGTGATGCCGCTGGTCGGTGGGTTTTCTCGGGGATCTCCCGTTTCCTAAGTCTATTCATTCTGGCGCCACTCCATACTCACAAGACCTCGATGTTTTAAGTGCTGACTAAAATCTCTTCACTTCTTTACCAAAACATTTTGAGAGTTATCACTGAAATGAAAACAATTCTTGCCCATGTGAAGCCTTCTTTGGGCTGCCAATTGACTTCCGCTTAGAGACTAGGATGGAAGGCTTGATGCACGTACTGTGACGCTTTTCGCACTTCTTGAACACGAAGGCACAAAGCGCAGAGCTAGCGTTCCGTTAGTTAAACATGTTTGTCATACTTTCAGCACGTTAACTAGAGTTCAGTTTATATGCTCGCTGTCTTGCGGTGACTAGCTAATGTTGTTATAATCTTGGAAGTCACGTGCTAACGTGTTAGTTTACTGATTGTTAGCTCTTTGAAGCAAAAGCCTATCGCTAAAATGTGAAACATAATCGAGTTCCAAAGTGTGAAATTAACGACTTGTTTGCTTTGAAGAACAATACTTCTAAGTAATTTACGATGAAACTCATCTATACAAGATCACTTTTTATATATACGAATTATGTTAATTATTATCAATTATAGAACAACCTACACCGTTTTAAATTTGAAAACAGCCTCAATTGTTTCT
Organism: Medauroidea extradentata; assembly: GCA_003012365.1. Classification (NCBI taxonomy): domain Eukaryota; kingdom Metazoa; phylum Arthropoda; class Insecta; order Phasmatodea; family Phasmatidae; genus Medauroidea; species Medauroidea extradentata. The sequence continues at coordinate 14,383 of PNEQ01126818.1, read as the reverse complement.
TTAAAAAATTGCCGTTGAATAAAGCTACGCTACTTAAAAATACTTTAGTGCCTAAGAGGATTTCATGGATAAAGATTGACTTATCTATATAAATATTATTATAGAAAATTGTAAAATGTTTTGGTAATTACATATCATTCCAGTGGTTTATTACAATTGAAAGAAAGAAGAGCATGTCTACTAACAGTACGTTTTTTTTCTTTTTAAGTAAGTTAAAGAGGAAGAATAGATAAAGGTTACCTAACGCCTAAGAACAAGTTTACCAAAACACAAGAAAACTAAGTAACATTTTACTTTAATATAAGGTTATGGAAGTGTTTACAACTCACTCGACAGGAACATTGTTTATCTGACCAGAAAAAAAACATGTCCTGCTTCTTAAGTAAGAGAATGCGAGTAAAAATTTGATAAAATTGTTTATATACCACTTAGCAATATGTAAACGAGACCCTCGGTGGCATTTAGCCGAATGATAACTATAAATTATTTTGACAGCATTCACAATGCACCTGACACCAACACTGGGCCTTAAGTGATAAAATATGCTAATAATACACTATTCACATTTAGTCCATCAGCACATAGTACTCTATGCAGAGCACATATGAATTGCATTCACTGGACAACACATTGGCAAAGTATGAGCTGCAATATAACTGCATAACTATCAAAGTTCCATTAACACGCCACATATGGAACATCGCATGTAGTATTACTCTGAAAGTTCACTATATGACATTACTCAAATCCGCGGGGTTAGCTTGAAAAGAGTAAAATTTTAATTCGACTCGTTTAGAAAGTGTTCCTAGTGAAGTCTGTTTACGTCCAAACAAGTGACAAGAAATAATTTCTTACACATGTTTGATCATCTCATCCTGTACAACCTCGTACCAACGAGGAATCATGGGTAGCTCTAGCGGGTTACTTTTCGTAAACTCCTCTTGAGTAATCAAGTTGTGTGGGCTCTTCATTTATTTTGTAGAAGCCGTCACTCGTGGGTGCTTTCAGTAAAACAAGAGTTGGCCGTCTGTCTTTAGATACATGAGGTATTTGCTTTTGCCTAGCTTCTCACACGTGGAATAAGGTGCATTAAGAGTTTTTGTTTGGTTGCGAAAATTAACGTAGACGCACACAAAGGTAGATTAATGCCAGAAGAATATAGTTTTAAACGTAAATAAAAATAAATTATCAGACATGTAAAAGGCAAGTACTTATATGTGATTCGTCATCTGGGTAATACGCAGGATATTGAATTACCCAAAAAATCATATAGTTTCGTTAAACTGCCCGCAGAAAATCTTGTCTAATTTCTGTCCCTCTTAAATAACTACAGTTAGTTTGTTTACAGTTTCCTGAATGATGTTTTATTAGAGCAGTCATTGGTTCTCTTATAAAATCACGGATTTTTGCGGGTGACAAGTAACGAAAATTGCAGAAATAATTAAATTTTGCACTTCCAATATTAAACTTTCGAAAAAGTAACTTCCTGATTGCCTAAACACGTAGTAACAAAAATACCCATTCAGGAATGTGGATACGTCGTTGATAACGTATGTAGCTGACTATTCAGTAACTGCTTGAATGACATTCGTAAATGGCATGCGAGAGATAACAAGCGGAAACAAAGGTTTTCATAACTCAAAGGCTCATCAATCATTGCTTTGTTTCGCACGTTTCATCCAAAGTTTTACTTTTTTTTTTATTTTTCGTTTTTTACCTGTCAGTAAACTGGAGGGTTTCAGATAGTGTCACGCCAGTATCTAGATAAGTAAAATAATTAATATATACTAAATGATTTACAAATTCTCTGAAGAACCAAGTAAGTTCCAGGAAACGTAATTTTTAGATTTCTTACGTAAAACCTCATGGCATTTTTGCAAAAATTACACAATTCTTAAATCTGAATTACGTGTGGGTGCAAGTATTTTCTTATCATGTTGCAGTCAGCCTCATTTTTTGTGATAAAACTAATCCCTGCGGTTATCTGAGGTGGTGTTGTAATGACATGTAATGCTTCTGATGTGTGCAGGAAAAAAACACTTGTAAGTTAGGCCGGGTAAGAGTAGATAAACAGCGGAGGAAGGGACTGTAATGTAATGTCACTCTGTGTCAGGGGCGCAGCCAAGGAGGGGGAGGGAGATAGGGGTTATGATCCCCCTTGCCCCTCTCAATAGAGTTTTGTTATTAGTGCAGTTCAACCTAAGAAGAAACGCCCTCTCCTCAATAAATTAAATGGGGCCGCGAAGGCCGAATGGTCAGACCATTAGCCTCCCACCAAGGCGATTCGGGTTCGATTCCCGACGGGGTCGGTCCCCGGATTTTCGTATGTGGGAATCGTGCCGTACGATGCCACTGGTCGGCAGGTTTTCTCGGGGATCTCCCATTTCCCCCACCTTTTCATTCCGGCGCTGCTCCATACATCATGTCACCCCTCAGCAGCGCTGAAAACCACGATGTTGAGGGCTGACCAATAACTCTCAGCCACTCACTCCACAATAAATTAAAAACGAAACTGAATTCAACCACTATATGCTTTTAAAAAAGATAATTTATTTGGGAGTATTCAGAGTAACCGTTAGTAATATTCTTCTCTCAAACATTTTCATCTTTAAAAACGTAATGTTACTACCAAGGGCATTCAATTTTTCAATATTGAAAGTGCTTAAATAGCATCATTCTGCACCTTAGAATCCAAGTTTTTCCGGAGGAGGACCCCTAGACACCCCCCCCCCCCCCCGCTGTAAATGTGAGGATCGGTGTTCCTTTATAAAATTCCCCGTTTGAAATCCCCCCTCCCCAAACCCGTTCTGAAAATCAAATCCTGGCTACGCCACTGCTCTGCGTGATAACAAAACTAACTCAGTTGTTAAATACAACGTGTTGGTATTACGGTTCAAAAGCGGTTACACAATTGAAAACTTTAGCATCTGACTTAAACGTTTGACTATACGATAATTCCCTATATATGTCTTCTTATGGAGTCGTACACAATGGCGTCGCTTACTAAGCTAAAATCAAGAAGCCTTGTCATTATGCTTCGATAAACTGAACATCTGAAGTCAAAGTCAAGATGGCCGTTCACAAAGAACCAGCTAATTGTGTACATTATAATGGAAAACGTTTACTTCAGTCTATGGTTTTATTCTTCCGTATTAGGATTTAGTGACAGGTGTAACAGACATGTCTTAAATGTACTCGAAAAGCCTTGTAAATGGTGTTAGGTAAGTATTAGTAAATGAACTTAAAAGTTTCGTTATTAGATGACGTTGCTTTGTTCTGAAATACATTATAATAAACGGAAAATATTTAAATACCTAAGCCAGTTTTTGAACATTTACGAGGTATTCTTTTATGGCAAATGTATAATGATTAACATCACAATATTTCCGTTTCAAAAATCATATTCTCATTCGTTTTTAACTGTCGTTTCTTTAACCTTGCATGTGATTGTGTTTCGACGAAACACTTAAGTAACGAATAATAATACAAATGTTAAAGTATTCAACGGGAAAGGTAGCTAGAAAAATAATTTATTATTTACATGATTCTTCCGAAAATTTTTCGCACAAAATGCAATCACGTAACTTAAAGTAATAATTCCGTACGTATTACAATTTTCAAGTTATTGAGTTTTGAAAATGCCATATTTTCAAACGCCGCCGTAAACATTGAAAACACGTTGTTATTGGCCAACACTCGTATGACGAAATTGGACAGTTATTTTCGTTTGCCGCCCACCCGCCAGGCATTGTATAGTAGGTTTTGTAATCTTACACTGACTTAAAATAACAGGGAAAGTTTAATAAACCCAGTTACTTAAACGCTAACTCCTAAAATTTGCTCGTTGTTAAGGACTTGTTCCCGAGTTTTTTTTTAGACTGGTGCCAATAACTCAAATGTTTTTTAACCAAAAGTTTTGAAAAAATTTGAGTCAATGTGCAATCACACGATGCACAATACTGTGGACGCGTTTTTTTTTTTAATAATGTACCATTCGCCAGCAAAATAATAATTTCCTTCATTTTTGCTTATTTTCACGACGAAAAACGTGGTACTATGGGTAATTAAATCTAAAAAACCGTTCAGTATAATTCTACAAAAAAATTCAGCTACAAATTATAACATATAAGTGTCAAAACTGTGCAGCGAAATTTTGATATGAGTATTAGGTGGCAATAAAAAAATATTTTCGAATTCACTTCAAAACTCCGTAACAAGGCCTTAATGTGGCACAGTTACAGGTAAAGATTTTCTTAGTCAGTAACGAAGGTTTCACTGGTACTGAGGTGACAGGAGTTAAGACTGCAAGGTAACTCTCGCACATTGCGACGTTTTGGTGGTAGGTTTGAGTTTATGTCGGTTTAATTCAAACTCCGGAGTGATGATAACTTACTACCAATTCATTTTATTGTGTCTAATCCGCTCAAGAATAATACATTTTGGTTTAAAGTCAACTGTATGAAGGTCGCAAGAATACAAAAATGAACCTGCCGAGCTAACATATTGAATACATTTAAGCAAACCTACTGGCTCTTTCAGGCTAGTAATGTAGCGATTCGATTGCGTGAGTTGGTAACTAATGTAACACAATAATTTGTTTATTAAAAATCAATACTTCCTAATTATTGTCAAGTTTATTGTGAGCGACCGTGAAAACTACCGCAACAGTGCTGCCATCTAACGACACATTTCGCAACTTCCCCTTCCGGGCACGAATTATTGGCCAATCACAGGGGCCTGGAACTCGCCAATTCGCTCAGCAGTTTCTGATGGAGGAACCACGCAAAGCGTAAGCAAAAACACAATTAATTGAACAGATGTCAGGATTTTGTCGCAACTTTTTAATTTAAAAGAACATATCTATGTCATGTTTACTGTGGCATACGGTACAAATTCACTAAAATAACCATTGCATATATATACTATACTTTTTTCGCTAATAGCAAACTGTTTCAGGTTTCGTTTTCTTTTATAAACTACGTATCCGTCTTGTATTGTCACATATCTCTGTAGTAAATATTGTATTTGGAATAAATTTAATTGTATTACTGCACAAAGGAGCTACCATAGACATTTATAACTATTCGAAGTCCCATGCATTGGTAAAGATTTCTTGCAGAAGTAACACTTCCTTCTGGTATGGATTGCAAAATGTGTTTAAGCCTTTCTGTTGCGCTGCGATATGGGTGTGGTACACGACCAGCTTCTGACCACAATTTTTTCTGCAGTGCAGCATATATATCGTCTTGACGTAGAACTGTTGCAATCGCCGTCGAGTGGTATATCGCTTCGCATTTTATTGTAAGGTTAATTAGGCCAAGTCCCCCTTCTTTCACAGGAAGATACAATTGAGTCCGGGCCAACTTGAACATGTGCGACTTCCATATTAAGTGTCCAACATAGCTTAGAATTTTTGCATTATATCGTTGTGATAGGGGACGTATATGTGGCAGATACCATAGTTTCGCGAGTAAAAAGGTATTTACTAAGGTAACTCGCTGCATGATATTTGTTTTCCTAAAGTTCATTTCAATTTGACGAGTTCGAATCTGATTGACGACTAAGTTCCAGTTGTAATGCAACGTACTATTTACGTCTGTCTGGAAATACACACCCAGTATTTTTAATGTACCAGCTTTGCATAATGGATGAACGTCATCGATCGGTTCCCCATCAACACCTATATCCAACACTGCAGTTTTTGTCTTATTTACTCGCAAATTGGAAACACTAGTGTAAAGGTCCAGGCAATCTGCTACTATTTTTACTTCCCGTTCAGATCGAACAACACATGTAATATCGTCGGCGTAGGCAGTCATTTTAAAGAACATTTGTGAGACGTGACAACCTCCTATTCGATCGCTAATCATTCTGCAGAGAGGTTCTATTGCAACAGTAAACAGGATCATAGACAATGGGCACCCTTGTTTGACGGAACTCCTTATCGGTATGGGTGGTGTAAGAAATCCATTGACCATTATCCGTGACCATATTCCCGTACACACCATCTTTACCCATTTTATTATTTCGTCCGGAAAAGTAAGGTGAATCATGACTTGTATTAGGAACTGATGATCAACTCTGTCAAATGCCTTGTCCATATCTATATTTACAAAGGCCATCTTACTGTTGCGTAATCTGGCAAGTAACTGTACATCGCATAAAGCTTGTACTCCTTGTAAAATCGACCTCCCTGGAACCGTACATGTTTGGCCTTGGCCAATCACGTCTGTCAAACCTTTTTTCATACGCGATGCACAAAACCGTGTAATTATTTTATAATCAGCGCACAGGAGAGTTATAGGTCGGTAATCTGCCAACTTCGTTGGACACCTGGTTTTCGGTATTGTGAACTATTAAACCTTCTTTATGAGACCTGCATAACTCCCCTTTGGCAAGCACGTCACGGACAACTTCACAAAAGTTGGCACTAATAATGTCCCAGTACATCTTATAAAATTCATATGGTATTCCGTCAGCACCAGGAGATTTATTGGATGGTAATTTCTGAACGATATTACTAATTTTATCGTCTAAGCACGGCGTTGCCATTATCATCTTATTATTTTTACTTAGTTTCTGTTTACAGACTTGTAATACTGTAGGAACCAACGCGTCGTCAGTGTTCTGTTTTGTGTAAAGCTGTTTTAAATAGTTACAAAGAATTGTCATTACTCCCGCCTGATTTTGAACCGTAGTATCGTTGTCATCTATAAGATAAGTGATCGCTTTTCGCCGTTTTTGGTGTTGTTCTTTTATGAGTGTAAACATACTATATTTCTCCTCCGCTAAAAGACATTTGTCATGAATCAGTATATTACGGTTTTTTAATTGTGCACTGTTTAAAGCCATAAGTTTAAGCTTCGTTTGTCTGATGTTTTCCATGACATTTTCTCCACTATAAGCACTCTGGTGCAGTTCACGCAATAAGGTGTCATAAAAGTCTTTTGTACCCCGTCGTTCCTCCGCCAATCGATATGCATGTCGTTTAAACAATCTCATTACATTCGGTATCACACACGTGTCCCACCATATTGCTACAGATTGGTACTGCGGTTTCTTTAAACGCCAACGCGCCCAACTATCCATGTAGTCCTCTTTCACGTCCATATTACGCAATAGGGACGTATTAAGACGCCAAGTTCCTCGTCCAATACGTGTGACGTCTGCAAATTTTTCGTATGTAAAGATCACTGCACAATGGTCACTAAAGGATACGGGGATGACATCATAACTGTGAACCTTAGACAGGTGTCGTGACTTCACGAAGAACCGATCAATGCGTGATCGGCTATGTGATGTTACATACGTATAACGCGTTCCCTGATCGTCTGAGGCCACGTCACTCATTTCAAGGCGATGTATTACGGCAGAAAGCGCAGCATTGGTCGGATAATAACCTCCTTGATGGTCGCAGGGTTTCACAATACAATTAAAGTCGCCACCAAATATTATTTGGTTACAGTCTGGATGAAAAAACGGTATTATGTCCTCCGCGTAAAACTTATTTCTTTCGCGTCTCGCTTGAGATCCTGATGGTGCATATACGTTGGTTAGTGATACCTCATTATTTTTTCCTGACATGACGCGGCCAGACGGACGATAGTACAACTCTTCTAGTTCCAGTCCGGCTCGTGTTATGATTGCCGTCCCTCTGCCATGGCTGCCAACATTTGTGTATACATTAAATGAGTGAAATCCTTCAAAGTCGTGTATGACGACGTCTTGTAAGAAAGCTATATCCACCGCCCGAGATCGAAATAGTGCTTCTAGCGACGCTATACGTACGGAGGTCGATACCCCGCATAAAATTTAACGTGAAAATTGTCAACAACACCAACATTTATATCACAAATTGAGTTTGTTATTCATCAAAAGTCTCTACCCGCACCTTGCTATTGGACCGACGTAGTTTTTCAATTACTTCTTTAGCGAGGTCTAGCGAATCTTGCCTACATATCCTTGTCATGTTGTGATAAGACCTGTGTTTTCCGCCATGGGACTTCTGCTCTTGGCCCTAGAGTCATGTTCATATGGTCGTTTTGTATTGTGTCCATCATGTACCACGTCTGTATCGTCCACCCAGGAGTCCCCCGACCCGCCAGTATTTGTTTTGGAGACATCCTGTGTATGTTGTGTCTGGCCATCTTTAGCAACAGCACTGGCACTACGCGTATCCGCCACAGTTTTTCGGTTCTCAGTCAACAACGAGTTTAGGTTAACTGATTTCTGAGTCGTAGTTTCCCCGATGGGTGTTTGAACAGGCCCTTTGTGTTCACGTGGTTTGAGGTCAGGGTACTCTATCCGTGACAGTGTTGAAGTTGGTACTGTTAACGTGTTGTCTGGGTGACTGTCAGCTGTTTGTTGGGTGCCCCACCTTCTAATCGTGCGCGCGTCCTTGTCTTGCAATTTAGGACACGTTATGCGCTCGTGTGTTGTGTATTGGCAGTAACTACATGTTCTTGGTTGTCCCTGGTAGATAACTACGGCCACGGTAGCCATCAATTGTGACGTACGAAGGAATCTCTTTTTTTATTTCCATTTTCGCAATTCGTACACCCGTTTTTACGTTAAATTTATATTTTTTATTCCACACCTCATCGTGTAACGTAACGATTCGACCATAACCCTCTAATTCTGTGAAAAGTTTGTGATTATCCAACTCTATAGGCAAATTTAATATGCTAACCAGTTTTATGTTATCAACTGCTTTTTCAATGCTGACGTGTATCATTTCCTGGTCTGCAGAGACAAAAGTTGACTCACCATTTGTGCGCCGTAATATCTCTTCGCACGGAACGGACGAGACGAATTTCAGAAATACACAGTTCTGGTGACCATCCAGTTGTATGGCGTCCAGTTGCTCTTCGGTGACGTTCAGGACGGAGTCGATCCATTCATGTTCATGGATTTCGAAGGCAGATGGCCGTTTTGCAAACACAATGCGCAATGTATTCACACGAATGTTCGACATTTTACAGTTATACAAGATTACGAGACTCAAACAATATATCCGTTTCCACTCGTGTACGGAAACCTCCTCGTTTCACGCTCGAGCGACTAACCTCCGCGCACCGACACGAAGTGCACCCGGCGGAGGCACGCACGGAACTTTTGCCCACTCGTACATAGTGAACTGACTGTAGAAGTAGTATTTTAAAAATATTTTGTAATTTAAAGTAGGCAATATATTTTATGTTAAGGAAATAAATAGTTCCCTTTCAACTTAGGAAATAATACCATAACTTTCTAGAAAATTTGCTGTCTATACACTGTAGCAAAGCGATTATAACCTATCCTAACCTCTCAGTGGTTAGGACAAATGTGAGGCCTCTCAATCCTCCTATGTTATCTATTGTAGTGTTTTCACTTAAGTTTATACACAAAATTACTTCAATAAGTTGTGAAATGACTACGTTTAGTGAACCTATGTTCCGTTTATTGTCAGTTATGATGTAACACCTTAACTGAGGCACATGTTTTTGGGCGCCTTAGCTGAGACTCTGTTAAGACACTGTCGTTTTAATCTTGACGCGTCATAATATATCGGTGGTCTCGTTTTACTGTCTGACGTCTTACCCAAGTCACGTTCGTGTTATGACGGGACCAAAACAGATCCGTAATCGACCTGCAGCAGCTGGTTTTGTCTGCACGAAAGCGGCCATTTGAGGTGAACACAGTCTCTGCTGAACACATATTCGATATTGCTTCTTGGTGACCCAAGTACTACAAGAAAACATCCATAGTTTTGGAAGATCAGCGACCAAGACAGAAGAGGAATCCATCTGACAACTTCTCTGTGACATCTAACAAGATGTATGTTTACGACTCCGAGACTCCGGGTATGCTTCGAGCCTACGAAAGGATTTATGGACTGTAAGTGCGGTCGTACCGGCTCTTGAAAGCAAACATTTTACCAGAGCATCTAAACTTCAAAGCCTACCCAGATCAATGAGAAAAATATCAGTGACATACGAAAAGTGTTACAGTACATTCCAGACACACACCATCCCTTCTATGACGCCATTCTTTCCTAAAACCGTCACCAGTCAGGACATGGAAGAACACTGAAGGACACTGTTAGTCATATGGTGTACGTCCACATTCACTATTTGATATTAATGGTGTTAATGAAAAACACTAGATGATGTATAGCTATATTGTCTGCCAAATTGTGTTTGCATAATAGATGAAGTTTTTTAGTATAAAAAATATTTACTATACTTTTCCATGTTTTTGCAACATATGTTAACAGTTGATTTTCTAATGGGCGTTATTTGCTTGTTTTCATGGGGGCCCTGTTCATACAATAAAATTTTCACAACATTGTTACATTCAATAATAAGCGCTACAGGTATGTGCTTAATATATGTAAAGTAAATTTCATATTTATTTTAACATTTTTGTTCACAGAATGTATTTTGTTAATATCTCACAACCACTATCGGACTTACGCCCCATAGAAAATCACCTATTCAAATGTGGTGTGGTGTGGCTGCAGTCTGTTCGAAAATCGGTCCTTGGACATATGTTCCCAGCAAACACAAACTGTCGGCAAGACGTCTGCCCGCTGTCTGAACTGTCCTCCAATCTCTGCAGAACACAAAAAGACAGCGGGCCAACACCGGCTTCTTGTCCTTCTCCAGACACCAGTCAGCAGTCATTAAAAAGACACCCGCTTGATGTCCTTCTTCTGACACTCAACCAATTTTGAATCAAAAGACATCGGCCAGTAATCGGCAGGTTTTCTTTTTCCAGACACTGGTTAGCTGTCGTTTAACAGACAGCGGCCCGCTGTCACTTTCCGACACTGAACCGACAATGGCCAAAAGATATGCACCCATTACCGGCATGATGTATTTTTCCAGACACTGGTAATCTGTCATGAAAAAGACACCAGTAAGATGTCTTTTTTACGACACTCAGCGAACAGTAACAAAATAATATCGGCCCATTACCGGCAATAAATATTTTTCCAGACACATGTTAGCTGTGACAGACAGTGACCCACCGTCTTTTGTACGACACTTAAACCACTATCGCAAAAAAGATACCGGCCCGATACAAACAAGATGTCATTTTCCAGGCACAGGTAAGCTACCATTAAAAAGACAACCATTAGATGTCTTTTTTTATGGCACTAACCTTACTGTCGCCAAAAAGATACCGGCCCGTTATCGGCATGATGTCTTTTCCCAGACACAGATTTACTGCCATTAAAAAGACAACAACGGGATGTCATTTTATGCACTTACCTGACTATCGCCAAAAAGATACAAGCCCGATACTGACAAGATGTTTTTTTTCAGACACAGGTAAGCTATCATTAAAAAGATAACCAGTAGTTGTCCTTTTAACGACTCTCACAAAACTACCGCGAAAGAGATACCGGCCCGTTACCCGAACGATGTCTTTCCCAGACACAGATTTACTGTCATTAAAAATACAAGAACTGGATGTCTTTTTTATGGAACTCACCTAACTATCGAAAAAAAGATACAGGCCCGATACCGACAAGGTTTCGTTTTCCAGACACAGGTAAGTTGTCATTAAAAAGACAACTAGTGGATGTCCTCTTTAGGACACTCACGAAACTATCACCAAAAAGATACTGGCCCGTTACCGGCATGATGTCTTTCCCAGACACAGATTTACTGTCATGAAAAAGACAATAACTTGATGTCGTTTATATGGCATTCACCTACCAAAAAGATACAGGCCCGATACCGACATGATGTTTTTTCCAGATACAGGTAGCTGTCATTAAAAAGACAACCACTAGATGTCCGTTTTATGACACTCGAGAAACTATCACCAAAATGTTACTGGCCCATTACCAGCATTATGTCTTTTTCAAGACACATGTCATCTGTCATGAAAAAGACACCTGTGGATGTCCTTTTTTTGACACTCACCAAACTATCGCCGAAAAGATTCCGGCCTGTTACCGGCATGATGTCTTTTCCCAGGCACAGATTTACTTTCATTAAATATACAGTCACTAGATGTCAGTTTTATGATACTCCCCAGCAAACACAAAGTGATGGTTAACTGTCAGCAAGATGTCCGCCCATTGTCAAACTGTACTTAAGTGTTTACAACATGATAAAAGACAGCAGGCAGTTAACAGTAAGATGTAATTTTTAGATAAACATTAGCCGTCACGAAAAAGACATCCGATCGCAGTCCTTTCAAGACACTTAAAAAGAAATCGACAAAAATACTCCAGGCCGTTAAGAGCGCAGTGACGTTTTACAGATAGCAGCCATCTGTCACGAAAGAGACACCGGCCCGCTGTCGTGACATGAGCAAGATAATGCTGTGCCATTAACGGCTCAGTGACCTTTTTCAGACAGTGAGAAAATTTCACGAAAAAAGATAATAGACTGCTATCTTTTTAAGGTCGTCTAAAATATATTGGCAAGAGGATGCATGGTTGTTAACTGTACAGTGTCCTTTTTCAGACAGCATTTATCTGTAACGAAAATTAATATACCAGTCTGCTGTGTTTTTAAGGACACTGAAAAGATATTGAAGAGAAGATACCAAACAGTTAAAATGTACTGTGTCCTTTTCCAGACAGCAGATGTGTCGCGAAAAATGTACCAGCCTGCTGTATATCTAAGGACTGCTAAACAATATTGGCAAAAATATACCGGGTCAGTAACATACTGATATCCATATCTGAATAGCACTATCTGTCGCTGAAAAGATAATTGCCTCCTGTCTTTAAAAGACACTTAAAATATATTGGCTAGAAGATACCAGGCCGTTAAAGGTTCAGTGTACTTTTTTCGTTCCATTTCGAAAAAAATTCCAGCCCGCTGTCTTTATAAGGACGTATAAAAGATATAGGCAAGAAGAGATAAGGCCATTAACGACACAGCGTACTTTTTCAGACAGTGGTTGTATGTCGCGGGAATGAAATTTTAATGATACTTTAGAAATATTGAACGAACACTGATATGCTATTTGCATTTTGATGGTTAACAGCTTGTGTATAAAAGTAAGTTATTATTACATAAATGATTCATTTCCTAGTTCAATGGTTGTATGTTAAGTAGACTACTAATCAACAATAAGCAAACCCAGTATACACTACATGTCTGCAAACTCATCCTTAAATCAGCCATTTGCCTGGAACAGTTACTTGTTGATTTAATTTTTGTTAGTATTAACAAGGAAAACTGCAGTTAGTTTTTTTACAACTTTAACTATATCTGACCCGATGTTAGACTTTTTTTTTTAATTACGAGCTGGATTATTTAAAGGTGAATAAAAGCACGCTCTTCGCGATAAAGTGAGCACATTTGTAAACGCGTCTTGTAAACTATAGGAACTAATATAAAAACGTAGTTTGATATGTCCTGAGATATTCACTGGCACTATACGACGAATAGGACAATAACAGCCATATTAAATAAAATAAAAATGTGTCTATATAATTCACTGTTTGGATGTTACGTTTGGTTCTATAAGTTTCTACACCTTGGATTTCTGCAATTTTCTGATGCACTAAGATTAATTATAAATCCTAATTTGAACATAATAATAATTGTTGTTAAAATAGCTAATTTATATCTAGTAAAAATAATTTGAATAATGCATTGTAGAACGGGTTAGCAGGAAACATCGTGGAAAGACTAAATGAATTGATTTGTTTATTGAAAAATTGGTAATTTATAAGATTTTATTCAATGGCATTGCTGATTTTTCCGATTAAATAAATAGTATTTTGTTTCTGCCACATAATAGTTGTGTCTGTGTATTAAATAAAATAAATTTATGAAAATTTAAAACATATTAAAATTCTATGTTACAGAAATCTTCACTTCAAAGCAGCAACATGCATTCTACAGCGACGACAATTAGGCATACAAGAGTCAAAATCTCTCTGCTTTTTGTCGTCGCAATTCTTTCGCAACTCGCCACTGCACGTAGAATACCCGTAACAATTTCAGCTTTTGAACGAAATACAATTATTTATCCTCAAAAACACAAATATCAAAATACAGCAAAGCAAGAAAATGAAGTAACCTCGACAGCAGTAACTTATTCTTTACAAATTACTTCAGCTTCCGATACAACTTTATATTCAGCGATTGCAGAAGCCTCAAAAACAACAGTACCTTCTACGACTACAGCACCTCCAACTACAGCACATCCAACTACAGTAGCTCCAACTACAGCACATCCAACTACAGCACCTCCATCTACAACACCTCCAACTACAGCACCTCCAACTACAGCACCTCCAACTACAGCACCTCCAACGACAGCATCTCCAATTACAGCACCTCCAACTACAGCACCTCCAGATACAGCACCTCCAACTACAACACCTCCGACTACAGCACCTCCGACTACAGCACCTCCGACTACA
>PNEQ01126814.1:0-29699 GCA_003012365.1 Medauroidea extradentata | reverse complement strand
ATATATATATATATATATATATATATATATATATATATATATATATATATATATATATATATATATATAAACACATCCTATTGTCCAAACTAATATATTTGATTGTGCAGCATGGTTTGTGTTTTACGGGATAAATGACTTTTCGACCGTAGGTCAGTGTGTTGCTTATTGCCCACCTACCGATGTCATTCGCCTTATTTTTCTTCTGAAATATTTCTCGAAAACAGTTCACCTGAGAATGTTCTGTGACAGGACCTTTTCTGTTTGTATTTTAGATACGCTGTGCCGTAAGTTATTTTAGCAAATGGATAAAAACTTCGAGTTTAAAAATCGGCCATTTTCCGAATGAAGTGTGATGATGTGGATAAGTGCATTTTCAGAACTCCCTAATGCACAATACACTTGTAATTGACACGAAGATTCATCTCAAATGCTTCTATGTCTTTCGTAGGCAACAAACATCTTGAAATAATTTTTTTTTTGACTGGCCATGTTTCTCTTACTGTTAAGAGCCCTAGCTAATGCAGCGTATTAGGTTTTTTTAATACAACTAAACGTGTAATTATATATATATATATATATATTTACTTATTTATTTATCTACGAAGAGAAAACGTATTTACAACTATGTTCCTCTATTATTGTTTTCCAGATATCATTCTTAGAAAAATGTTTCGGGGTACATCAAAATGGCTAAAAACGGTCTTTCAGACCGCTGTAACGGAAAAAATATCAACCAGAGAAATAAAATAAAAATAGAGAAGCACGCGCTGGAATTTATTACGTATTTTTCGAAAATAAAAAAAGTAGAGTCACAGTTTATAATCCCATAGGATAAAGCCAACGACCTAAACACTACACGCAGTTTTCGCATAAAGGCGACACTGTTATTGAAGCACGAGACATTCTAGTCCTTATCGCCTGCCAATTACCACACCTAAGACGTGGAATCTAGCGTCTGCTGTATAGTTTACTAATGAAAAAAAGTTTATATAGATCTTGCCTAACCTAACGAAACACCGAATGGTAAAATAGCCTACTCTAACGAAAAACTGATATATTCGTAGTTAATAAACTGCAGTTTTCTTTGCGTACTACTAATGTCCTTAGAAGCATTTTAATGAATTAACTTTGCATTTGAAATTAATAGTTTTGGCCGGTAGGTATTTACGATGAGTAGTGATTCTAGATATTTACCGTAGGTCTAGCTGCTCTTCACATTTACCACGGGGAATATCCCTCCTTCCACCTAACTTGGGCCGTTTTCGATTTCATCGTAACGCACCCCTCCGCTAATTCCGTTTTATTAACATTAACAAGTTTGTGAAGTGTGCTTGTTGTCAATTCGGATCTAGGACTAGGAAACAGCAGCTATATTAGTTCGTATGTGTTCAGCTGAAGGGGACATTTTAGGTTGCCAATGATCCTTGCCGTGAATTCGAGTAGCGCCGTGTGTTACGTCACGCCTGTGATTAATTTTCATTGAGGTTGAAACCTTGTAGTTGTGTGATCTTTGAACGATGTAATGAACCTAGTAATGGCCCTTAAATGGTTAAGTCATGAACAGGCATAATGTGCAGTTGGCGACTGGAATACTCAGTAGTCAATAAAATCTAAACTACTCACCATAATTCCATGGGATTTCTTTTGCCGAGTAGATATTCTATTAGTAGAGGTACGTGTAAATTCGCGGATTTATTTCAGGATAAGCTGGAATTCAAACGTATGTGAATTTCTGTCACTTTCCGATTGGATCACAGATTACCAGATACGTCCTTGAAAACTCTCAGCCAATAACACATTTGTAATAAAACGTGGAACGAATTATGCTTTGCTTGCTACAGGTTTGACAGCGAATTAGCGGATAACACGAGCTGGAATATACATAGGATTGTGGAGTCTAGCCGACAGGCAATTGAATCCGCGAATTTCAAGTACCTCTATCTATTAGCGGGCGTTTATTTATATAGCACTAGGTGCTAGCTTTGCTTTCGAGTAAAAAATTAAAAACTGTATTCATTTCAATAAAGGATTGAAATCACAAAATCCGTAAAAATGAAAAAACAGTAATTTTTTTTTATTTTTAGTGCGATGATATCTAGGACTCTGTAGTAGCCGAAATTAAAAAATATTTGCGTTTTGAATTAAAAATAATTTTAGCAGAGTATTTCAGAGAGTAAAATTATTCAAATTATTTTGAAATAAGTCCCGTAGGTAAACCAGAGGCGTCATTTCAGGTTTTTCTAGGCGGGGGTAAGATATTTTTTTCGGCGACAGTGACCTTGTTGCATCTTTTTTATTAATTAAGCACGTATTAATTAGAAACTTTAATAATAAAACTTCAGTTTTATGTGCTTAAGTTAGCATTATTTAAATGACAAAATACAAAAAATAAATTTTATACACTTAAAATTCTAAATCCAGGGGGGTGGGGCATTTGCCTCCCCCCTCTTGACCCCTTAAATGACGCCCCTGCGGTAATAGCCAGCGATCGAAACGCTGTGCGCCGTTTTTACGCCCCGCGAATAAAGGCTATTCAGTAGTTGACGCACGAGCCAGAGTGGACCTTATCACAGACTAAATAGTAATACAGACGTGAAATGACGTGGCGGCTCTTTTGATACGGGCGAACTTCGCCGCCTATTGGTTGCCCGAGGTTGTTTACACCAGCCCCGTGTATGTTTGGCTCCTGCATGTTACTGCAGGTTTCCTATTGGACTGGCTGCCGGATATCAGAGCAGCTGCCTCACGCTGATTGGCAGAAGATGTTCCCGCCATATTGCTGGCCAGGAAAGCCATTTTGCTGGCGTGTGTGACTGAGTTCGTTGGCCTACCGGCTATTTCGCTTCTGTATTCCTAAATATTCTGTGACCTTATCGTCTGCTTGTTTCCCGACTGATTGAGAATGGCGACCTTGGAAAGGTTGCGGCAAGTTGCCAAGAGGGTGCGTTCGTTCTCACCTCGCCGTATCTCTCAGCAAAGAAAGCACCTTGTCAGTTTACCACAACCTTGTCCAGGACAAATAGACACATTCTCTTCACACACACACACACCCCCCCCCCCACTTTCCCCTCCCGCAGAGTGATCAACCGGCGAAACCGCAGACGCACAAGGAAAAACTCTCCACTGGACGCGTAATATTTTTTTACTGTCGCGTCTCTTATCTTAATTTGTCGGCGCCCGACCACAAACATTACTTTATTTTGCAACAGAAGGATGCAGTAGACTCCCGATTATCCGTGTACAGATTATCCGATTTGCGGATTATACTCGCAAAATATTTCACTTTAAATAGCTTTAAAAAGATTTTTTTTTTATTATTTATAAAGACACGATGCGTTTACTCGCATAATGTCAACGTGTTATGCTCGCAACCGTATTTTGAAAGGCTTGAAAAAGATTTCAGTCCTTTGTCAAGCCGGTGGAACCATTATTATAGTGCATGAATGGGTTAACGAGATTTCATGTTTTTTTTTATTATTTGTGTTTTTAGATTATTAGCACATGTGAATAATCGAGAGTCTACTGTATTAAATTGATACCTTTATTGCAGGAATTAACTTGACCTTCTTTCTACTGAGATCTAAGAAAGAGTAAACGTGTATTATCCGCCATTTTGGATTATCCGAGGCATCGGTCCCCTCCATTAGTGCGGATAATCGGGATTTGGCTATGGCCCTCTTTTACAGGCTGACGTCCCGTTGATACCATTACGCAGCTTCAGAGCTGAATATTTTTAAGTTGTGGTGAGAAAATATTACGTCCCTTTTACAACGAGGTTCTAATGGCGCCGCCTACCTAAGGGTTTGAGGCTCAGAAGAGCCGGAGATATAATGTCGACCTTGAAGCGCGCATCATATGCCGCCTTGCCTCAACGAGACAAGCGCTGAACTAGCGCGCAAGGTTCCCGCCGATCCGTCTTTATTATGGGACTTTTATCTGCGACCTTGTAATTTTATTGGTGGAAAGTCTGTAGCAAAGTTCAGTGTACGTCTATATGGCTGAGTCACAGAATATGTAGGAATACATAAGTGAAATAACCGGTGTGGCGGCGAACTCAGTCACGCACGCCAGCAAAATGGCATCCCTGGCCAGCAACATGGCGGAGACGCCTACCGCCAATCAGCGTAAGGTGGCTGCCCTGCTGGTAGGCAGCCAGGCCAATAGGAAACCTGCCGTAACACGCAGTAGCCAAACATACACCGGGCAGCCAATAAGCGGCCTAGTTCGCTCGTATCAAAAGAACCGCCACGTCTTTTCACGTCTGTATTACTATTTAGCCTGTGACTGAGTTTCACACGCAACCAGTTAGTACATTTTGAAGTACACCAGTCCGAAAAAGTTTTTTTTACAATGTACAATGTTTGCAGGCTTAAAAACAATAACTTGCTGCCTTAAAAATAAGATTACGACCTTGTCTGAAATATGTTTTCTTTTCATACGTCCGTACAATGGGCACACGTGGAATAGTTTCCCAGAAAAAATTTGCTTACGAACAAACATACTGCGACGCACTGAGGGTTTAAAAAACAACATTATGGAAATAATAATTGTAACATCGTTAATACTAACCCTGTTAAAACAAAGTTCTCATTAATACAAAGAAATTTTCTTTCTCCATAAAATGAGATGAGCGCCCAATAAAATGTACATAAAATAATGAAATATTAAATTCAGTTGTTAAAAGAACTCCTAGTTTTGGTGTGAAAGTTATAGTTTTGTGACTAACCGTCCTAAAAATATGTTTATAGAAATTTTTTTGAGTTTTTAGAAACGCCTGGTAATACAAACCTCACTATCATAAATTACAAGAATGTATGTTTCTTCAGGTTTGCATTAGTGACATTCCATTGTATTGTACACAAAAACGTTATAAAAGAACTTGACTATTTCGTTGCTCTTTTGTTACATGACCAAATTGAACGCTGACATATTGCAGTCAAAGATATATATGGCGGAATTTTTTTAAAACTTTGGTTTAGGACATTGCATGTTATGCGCTGGAATATGGCGCCGTTCAATTTGGTCACACACAAAGATATACCGTCAGAATTGGTCTTGCCCCTCAAGACTGTATAGTTATCTTCGCTATCTGTATTAGATCAAGTTTTAAAAAATTATCAAAACCATAGTAAAATTACTAGACATTGACATATAAGTACAGATGATGGTATATTGCCAAAATGTTAGTGCCAACATACCCTTGAAAACACTGTCGTTTCTTGCAACATATATGATTCGGTAATATACCTCTGACACGACGTAGCAGTCTGTAGACCAATAACAGGCATCGAATATTACAATCTCGGGATTCTCATTGGCTCATTCAAATAGGGTTACAGCTCCGAGTACGAACAAAAGCTAGCAATCTTCTGATAAGCTAAAGGTGTGTTGGAATCCAGCAAATAGTTAAGTTTTCCCGCGATAAACCATCATATGTACATATAAAGTACTGAGCATTTATTTGTGTATCGGCTGCTTGATGTTTACATAAATAACCACGAGTGTTGTTGTGTTGTGTCCGGCAGCTCCATGGCGGTCCACGCAGCGGTGTTGGTGCTGATGGTATGCGTGGCAACAGTGTCGCGCGCGGCGCCCCTGGTCCCAGAGGAGGGCGTCAAGACGCCACCCCCGCGCGCCGACAAGGCCCTCGAGTACTTCCAGTACCTGCTGCCGCCCTTCGTCGGCGACGACGGCGACGTGTACGACCAGCAGGAGCGCTCCCACGAGGCGAGGACAGAGCCCTTGTTGGGCGGCAAACAGCCGCTCTTCCCCGACTCGCCGATATACTACATCCGCCTGCCTCCATCGCCGTACATGTACGTCGCAGGTCTGGGGTACGTCAGCCAACGTGCGCAACAGCCCGCCGCCAACCCCTTCCTCAACCTGCCCGTCAACTTCCTGGCCAACGGCAAGCCGTCGTCCATCTACCAGTGGTCGTCGCCGGGCGACTACCAGCTGCCACCCTCGACGACGACGACGCCCCGGCCCGCACAGGCGCCCGTCGTCAACCTCGACAAGGGTCCCTACGTCTTCAACGGCCGCCCCTCCGACATCTACGTGCTGCGCGACTCCTACAACTCGCTGTACGCCGACGCGCTGCAGAACTTCTATCCTTGAGGAGCCTCTGTGACTCTTCCTTCCTACCTGCGCCGGGTCTGTTAGCAGACTGCGTGTGTTGCTAAGATTGTCGGCGGACTTAAACCTAACTATTGTTTCGCGTCGTATGCTGAAACGTTTTCAGTTCATGAACAACACACTGTCTTAAGGGTGTTCAAGTGCGATAAAGTCATAATTTTATATTTATATGAAATGGTATTACTTTTGTAGACAATACCTGTGAGTGCAGCTTCCTCTTACGAAACATTTAAATGTTCTGCTGCCATGCAAATAGTGAAAACCAATTGCTTACTTACGTGAAATAATTCACAGTGAAATATATTACTACGTGCTACGTAATAAAACATTTTATAAAATCACGCGAACTGTTATTGTGTTTTTAAAATTGCTGAATTTGCACCTGTTTTCTGTGTTTTGGGACTTTCTTTTAAATTCAAAATATGATATTGTGGGTTTTATAATGTTTTATTGTATAGCTCATGGGATGTATAAGTTCACGGTAAATTATTTTGCTTAAGTAGGTCAGTTGGTTTTCACTATTTGTGTGGCAGCGTAACAAGACAATTTTTACTTTGACGCTCCGTTATGAGAAAACTATGAGAGCTGAGATTGGTTCGTAAGAGTAGAATGTACTCACAAGTATCGTCTACAAAACTAACAATATTTCCAAAAAACATAAAATTATGATTTTATCGCACTTGAACACCCTTATAGGTCACGGGTTCCTAATCATGTTGTTTTGACGAGTGCATTTTTTAAATCCTGAAAGGGGGCAGATATAGCAAAACGGTTAAATAGAAATGTTGGAAATTGTTTGTACTGTATATCCTATTAAAAAAAAAAAAACTAAAATTTTGGCTAGTTATCAAAATAATTTAATTTTCTTAGTCAATAATAAGCCATAATTATAAAAACGTATGGTTTAAAAAAAGTGATATAGTACAAACAATTCCCAACGTGTCAATGTAACGGTTTTGCAATATATAGTCCCTTTCAGGATTTAAAAAATGAAAGTTAATAAAATAGCATCAATTGGGACCCGTGGCTATTTAAAGTAAGGTTAATTCAACTACAGGTTGAAAATATCAATGTTAAAAGTTTGTCACAGGTAAAATTTCTGCCACTTGAGCGCTGGTAACCGGCGAGAGGTGTAAAGTGACCGATCACAGAGCTATCGTAAGTTTTAAGTTACATTAGGTTGATAATTTGAAAGCTAAAATTGGTTTGTTTTCCAATTTGAAATTAAATTAAGTGACTTCTCTCTTTGCCAAGCCTAGTTAAATTTAATTTTAGTACTGTATCTTATTTTATTAAACTCGTTAGTGATAGCAGTGAAACCAGCGGCATAATTGTTTCCTGTGACAAACTCTACCATTGTAAAACACGCTTTCTTTCTAACCTGCAGACGAATTAAGCTTACTTAAAAACAGTGGTGGACTGCCATATTTAATTTACAGTATTTTCTCACTACAGGCATTCATGAAGGCAGATTATATTTTGTTGACATTTCATGCACTAAGTGTTAGTTTAACATTGTAAGATAATAAATTACTTCCATTAATATCTGATATTTAATGGAAGGTAAGAAATAGCACAATAATTCTGATCTTCCGACTAACGTAAGATGATATTGGAGACTAACATTTAGAGCATTAAATGTCAAAAAAAGTAGATGCACCTTCATGAATGCTTGTAGCGAGCAAAATACTGTAAATGTAATATGGCCGTGTGTACTCGTACTTGCAATGATTGCGGTGCATCGCCCATCTGTTGTGAACACTCGGCGACTCACGATTTTCTTCTACGCCGACATAATTGCAAGCGTCCACTTACGTCCTAAGTTACGAGAGATGATTGGTCTACCCCTGTGAACGCGTTATTATGACGCAATCAGGCAACCAAAGAAAAGTATCGTGAATGAATCATATAATTTTTTTTTAAAGTTGCTGTTTTAAAACTGCCTAATTTTCCAATGACTTTCTCCGAAAATTCCTTAGGTTTGTTGCCTAAATAATACAATAAGTGCGGGCCTTTTGCAGCCATCAGTAAGTCTGACGAGATACGGATAAAGAATTAAGTAATTTAAATGGTAATAACAAGAAATTTTAACAAAACAAATGTTGTTCCTTTCTGTGTGTAAGTACGAAAATTTTTTTACACGAAAATAAGATGTTTTGGTTTTCTTCGTATAAGGACAGACACGATAAAACAACTAAAAATGTGTACATAGTCTGTGCAATGCTTATACTAGCAGGTGTGCGCTCATATGGCTTAGGATATCTTCCGTCGCCAAATTTCGAGCATTTGCTATGCATAAATATTTTATCTACTCTGCTATTACTTTGCAGAGCGGTGAAGTCTGTACTATTCATTCCACTATATCGTTCTTAGTATTTTGCTCCTTGAAATCACCTTTTGAAAAAACGCATCTCTTTAACTAATAAATTTTTTGAATCTTGCGAATTTCACTTTGCATCGAGTTACACATGTAAACGTCTGTAGCAGAGACGGTGAGGTTTTTAAGAGAACTGCGAGGTGGGCGTAACGAAAAGACACGTGGATATTGAGTGACTTAACTCGTGATGCTTTTCGCTTCCAATTACGTTCACTCGATGTGAATGTTATTTATTTGTGATGTGCGAAAAATTTTAATGTTAGTGACAGCGACTGTTGGATGCGAATTTTAAAAAGTGTAAAATGTGTGGAGACAAGTTGAATGTGATAATTAATTTTAATTTCTTAAAAGACTGTACTTGTGTTGTTTTCTTTTATAATTGTAGGCCGTTCTGTGCAATAGTGACATATAGCCAATTTGACCATTGTACTTAGCATTTTATATTTATTTAGTTTTTATGGCACTATTTATTTTTGTTCACGTATAGTATATAATATAAATAGTTCGTTAGATTTTGTGCAGAGAGTAGATGAAATATGACACAATTGTATATTATTTTATAAAGTGTTAACTACTCGTAGTAACGAAACGCAGCAGGAAAACAATTTAATATTTATTCATGTTGGTAATATTGTTTTTATATTTTGTGCTCCGTTTAATAGTTTTCAGTGAATGTCACCAAGTCATAACTTTAACAAATTTTCTACAAACTCACAAAGACACTTTATGCCACAACTAAGAAATTAGTTTTCCTCGACCATCATAAGAAGAACTAAAAACAAAAATAAAGTGGGAACGTGTTTTACCTGCTGCGTTCAAATTTGTTTTGCTATACGTATTTGTTGTTTCTTGTTATATAATAGATAACGCTGAAGAGTTATGACATTTTGAAGAATATGACTATTATTTTATACGCGACACGTAATCATGTAGTCTAATAGTGAGTTGTAAATATGTACTTTGTTTCACATGTTTTTTTTTTTTTAAGTAACTAACAGAGGATACTATATATATTTTTGACACTGATGAATAGGAAGTAATAAATTTATTTTACAACGTGTTTTTGCGTATCACTTTTAGGACTAAAATAACCTTGTTTACTAGATTTTTATTGTTTCCTGTAAGACAAAATTGTTTAGCCAAATTTCCGATTTTTCCACATGTTCTCAGTGATTGATTTGAGTTTTAACTGTTCACGAAATAATATCTTATTTCTATATACTTCTGTTTCTTACACGACTGTGACGAAATTTCGTTGTACTGCTTACTCAGTATTTCAGAAATTCTATATATGTATAAACACACGCACGCACACACACAAATCAACATGAACCACAAACGTTCGTAATGCAATAACTTGTGAACTAAGGAACTACACACAACACGAAAGATTTCTTAGGTAGCACCTCTTTCGACATTACTGGAAACAAAACCTCCAACTTAAAGGACGTTAAAAAGTTGCTCTTCATACAAAAAAAAATGTGGCAACATACAGAGATAACAGCAAAATGTGTCAAATCAATTATTGTAGTATTGAAACGCAATATAACAAAAAAAATTATCTATACTGCTACTTAGTCTATTTTATTGTATTCTATTTTATTGTATTCTATTTTTATACTAGCAGTCCCCCGCGGCTTTGCTCGCGAGTATTATTCGTAACTGATAATATTTACTTTAATTTAAAAACCTCTTTGTACACAAGATTGTTACTTCAGTCATCAAGTGTTAGAATGTCCAAGCGTCTAGTTGAACTAACTCTGCAGCAGGATAAGTAGCTATAGCTGTCCACGCGAAAAGCAAAGATTGTCCCTGCCACTAACAGCGACTTCGCCTGGGTCTTATTTATAGCCCTGCCTATTTGAGGTTGTGGGGTAGTTACAGACACCTAAGGTAAGAGGTTAATCGAATGAGAAACATCTGTTTACCCTGTGCACAACCATTGGTGACGGTGCCCTCAATTATATATTTTCAAAATATTCACTTTAACTTTATTGACATTACAAAGTTTCAGAGGGTAAAGGTTTCGCGGAAACGTATTTGATGCCCCAAACCTGAGATAAGTGAGATGATATATCGTCGGTTTACTGCCAAAAGTGACAAAGTCATAATGAGATAAAATGATAAAAATGCTAGGAATATGTATATGTTGTTCACGAACAATTGCCCAAGTTTAAATTTTATTCGTCGTTTCGTACTGTTGTGTCACAGTATAGTAACATACCACATTTTTGTTAATATCTACAATTTAATACTGTTTTTAAACGAAATAGCATTTATGACTTAATCACTTTTGGCAGTATACCGACGATATGTCAGCTGATATTGTAGAGAAACCTAAGTGGAAAGCGAACTGCAATTTTACCCCTTTTAAAGACTACATGTAAATTGCACTAATTCGATCTGCCTTGTAGTTTTTGTGTATCAGAATTGAACGTTCGCAAGCAGCTTTTAACGGAATTCGAGCCCAGAACCTCCCGGAA
Organism: Medauroidea extradentata; assembly: GCA_003012365.1. Taxonomy (NCBI): domain Eukaryota; kingdom Metazoa; phylum Arthropoda; class Insecta; order Phasmatodea; family Phasmatidae; genus Medauroidea; species Medauroidea extradentata. The sequence goes on along the minus strand of PNEQ01126814.1, from coordinate 18,701 downwards.
TTCGAGCCCAGAACCTCCCGGAATTCAGACCTGAGTAACAAACAACTGCGTCACGTAACGTCGAAATAATTTATGAAAATAATATCTGTGTTCCATGCTCATAGAGGTTGTACAACGCCACGTCTCGATAGGTTACGGTAGAGTGAAACTCCTGTATAGGTTGTTTCTCGCTGCTCGTTCCTGCTTTTCGGATCGTCCGCCTTGAATATTGACCAACTTAATTTTATTCTTAATATTCACGTTTCTTATAAAAAAATTAAATACATATTTGTTTAAATATTTACCCAAGCATCACTCTGACGCGATTAACACCTCAATATCGCTACTGGTTAGATAGATATCGTGGGTTGACGGAAAACAAATTTTGTGCTTTTTCACCCTTTTGAATGTCGAATTTCGAAATATTTTAAATTTACATCTTAGACATTTGTATAAGTATCCAGCTGAAGTGTAAATCACATCGCTAGCCAGTTCAGTCGAATCAAAATCGATCATTCACTAAAAAAAAAAAAACACACATATCTCCCTGCACAGTATTGAGAAAACTAATTTCGAAAAATCTTAAAACCGTTTTGCGATAATTTCTGTAATCATCATCCTGAAGCAAAAATTAACTGTATATATCGATGGGTTCGATAGATATCGATGATTTATCTAAAACACGTTCAAGGTCTTTTCACCACTTATTAGAGTAAATTTCGAAAAACCCTTGAATCACGTTTTAGGATACTTTATTGGTATCTCGTGGACGTAAAAAACACAACATTAGCCCGCTGGGTTCAAGATATATCGACGATTAATTGAAAACGCTTTTCACCACTTTTCACCCCTTTTCACGTCCTTAGGTGGCGAATTTCGAAAATTCCTGAAATAGCTTTTTAGGTATTTGTGTAAGCTTCAATCCTAAACAAAATTCACGTCGCTATATAAAAAACTATGAGATCGATATATATCGAATGTGAGTCGAAAACTCATATTACCCCCTTTTTAACCACTTTAGGGCCGAATTCAGAAAAAATATTTTAAATGGTACTTAGGATATTTACAAAAGCGCCAATTTAAAGCGAAGAGCACTTCGATATCTCGATTAATTCGATAGATATGGAAGGATAATCGAAAACATATTTCACGTATTTTCACCCCTTTAAATAAAGAATTTCGAAACGATTTTGAGTCCTGTCATAGACATTTGTAAAAGTACCCAGTTAAAGTTAAAATCACGACGATAGCCAATTGTGTTTCAAAGATAAAGACGATTCTTTAAAAACACATTTTGCCCCTTTTTACTGCCTGGGGGTCGAATTTCAAAAAAACCTAAAACTGCTTTTTGGGTATTTACGTAAGCAATATTTGAAGTGAATATCAACTCTCTATCCCAAAGGGTTCGGTAGATATCGATAGTTGATTGGAAACACATGTAAGGTCTTTTCAGCCCCTTAAAAGTTGAACTTCGAAAAATCCTTAAATTGGCTAATATGCATTTTTACGAGTGTCCTATTAAAGTAAAAATCACGATGATTGGCTGTCGGGTTCGAGCTCTATCGACGTTTCTTCGGAAACTTATTTCACCCCTTTTCGCCCCCTTAGAGGTCGAATTTCGAAAAATCCCTTCTTAGTGCTCGCCTACGACCTGAAGGGAACCCCCACAAAAAATTTCACGATTCTAGGTCCAGTGGTTTGGGCTGCAGTTTGATATGTCAGTCAGTCAGTCAATCAGTCAGCTTTCATTTTTATATATAGAGATTACCAATGTGTTTTGTTTCATTTTTGAACAGTAGGCTTTTGTATTTAGACCAAAAACAATAACTCGATTCTGCAAATCTGATTCTTCATGAAATCTGGTTCACGTAATGTAATCGCTTGATGTGTAATTTATTAGCGGCGTTTAAGGGAGTTGGATCCGTAAAATTTAATTTTTTTTATATTTGTGCCAAACACTGTTCAACTTTTACACATCAGATATCACGTCATTTCCTCAAATAAAAAAAATTAGGCCCCGTAGTTTTGCATAATTACTCATCGAAGTCACAAAATGGCCATTGCGATGTAGCCAAAATAAAAAAAAAAGTTATTAACTAATGAACTCAAAATTACAGAAAATGAAGGTCTGTGTATCAATGTATTTTATAACATGATTGACAAAAGTTAGTTTTGATAATTTCAGTAGTAGCCAAAAGTCAAAGTTATGAAAAAAATGTATTCATTTCCATCAATTTTTAAAAAATACAAAAATGTATCGCTTTGTGTTTACAAATGTGTCTTCAAGTAGCTTGCATCGTTAAGTATAAATATGAATTGTCTTGTTTCTGCATGTTAATAATTTTTTATTATTTTGACTACACCGCAACTGCAATTTTGTGAATTTGGTAGGCGATTATGCTAAAACTATGGGAGCTAATTTTTTTTATTTGGGTAAATGACATGTTATCTGATGTGTTAAAGTTAAACAGTGCTTGGCACCAATATAAAATTTTTAATTTTTACGGGTCCAACGTCCTTAAATAGACATGGCTTTCTTGTCGGCAAATAACCGTGTAACCCCACGACCTTCATTTGTGGAGCAAGTCGAAGGTCCAGTACAAAGAACAGGATTGTCTTTAATTCTGGAAAGCTAAGAGTGCTTACTTAGTCTACTAAACAAACTAAGTTTCTTTGCAAATTATATCTCATTACATCATCCTTTATCGCCTTCTAAACGCCATCTTCTAGTATACCCCGCGGGGTAAAAAATTAGCATAAATTATTTGGCAGTCATACATTGATTGAAAAATACAAAGCTATTTCAAAACATACTTAAAAATGGCAACTTTGCAGTATTAATACTCTCGTGTAACGGACCTTTTTTTTTTTTTTTTCAGAAAGTATTGATAGGAAAAAAATTAGATAGAAATAGTAGTAGCTATCGCTGTACACATTGCAACTTGCAGCGAGAAAAAGGAACACATTTTTGCTAGTGAAATTGACATTATTGTTAAGGACTCTATATTCTCAAGAAAAAATTTTTTTCACTAATTTGTTTCAGTACCTTACATGCAAGTCTACAGTTCGTCTTCATTGTTATGAGAGATATTATGGCGAAAACATCTCTGTGATATTGGTTTCAACGCTTCGCATGCATATCTGCAACCGTTTCATGGTCTGTGATTGGATGTTTTAACTCTCACTTGTATTGATGTTCTACTGGCGAATCACAGACGTATGGTTTCACAGAAACCTTATTGTGATTGGTGTAGGCAGACGAGAGACGTATCTGAGCAAAGACATGCTGCCAAGAACCACGAAGCTGCCGATGTGCACTGAAACAAAATGATTAGAGATGATGGTTAGAGATGGTAAAATTTCGCGAATTCAATCACCTTCATGTTAGAATCAAATATCCCATGCATACTCAAGTCCCGACCATTTGTCCACTAGCTGCTACTCAGTGGAACAGCATACAATGAACTAATTGAGTATGCACATGATATTTGATTCTAACATGCAGGTCATTGAATTCGCGAGATTTCACCATCCATAATGATGATTTATCGAGAAAATTGTTTGTGCCAACATACCCTTGAAAACACTGTTGTTTCTTGTGACATGAATGATTGTGTGATATACATCTGACACAACGTAGTTGTCTGCAGACCAATAATAGTCATCAAATATTACAATAGCAGGATTCTTATCGGCTCAGTCAAATGGGGCAACAGCTTCACGTACAAGCGAAAGCCAGTAATCTTCTGGTAATCTGAACGTGCGTTGAAACCCAGCAAACAGTCAAGTTTTCCCGCGATAAACCATCGTCTCTAACCATATCTCTAAAAATGGTGCGAAAATCTTTTCGCGGCTAACTCGTGGTTCTAGAAATGACGTATATTATTTAGCTATACAAAGTCACAGCGACACTACACGTATGTGATTTACGGGTAACACCAAGACGCTGAGAGCTAAAAAAAAAAATAATAAATAAAAAAATAAAAAAAAAAAAACTATCAATCACTGACCACGAAGCATTGCTGCAGATGTACACGTAAGTCACTGAGACAAGTCGGTGACAAAATCTTTTCGCGGAAGTCTAGGGTCCCTTGTATTTATCCCTGCTACTACGACAATTAACGTTAAGAAGATACACGAGTAACGAGATAATGTTTTGAATTAAGAAGATAAATTTTGGTAAACTGTATCGGGCTTTGTAACGAACAAGCACAGCTAATTCCCAGTTTACACCGACAATAACATTGCTAATATCACGTGTTTTCAACAAGGTAATTTTTTAATGTTGCAAAAATGCTTTAAAATTGTTGGTAACGTCATGTTTCCAGCATTGTTTCCAACATTCTGTTCATAATTTTGTTAATATTTACAAATAAATATTAATTATATGTGTTACCGACAATTTGTGGAAAATGTTTGCTCTCAACAAAAGTTATACAATTTATAAACATGTTGATAACATTTTTCCCGTCCAATTCTAGGACGGTTTATATAAAAGTATATTGATAATAAATATTACTAGCAACGTTATCAGTATTGTTGAGTGCATTTTTGTCATCAACTTTGTTATTATTAATGTACATTCGTCATTCTTACTACTTTGTTAGTAACACTGATATTTTCAGCAATGCTAATATCACAGTTGTTATCAGCATTGCTATAAAATAGTGTACAATAGCTTAAAATTTGTTGGTAACATATTTGTAATCAACCTTTTATAATTAACATTGTTTCTGTTTTTATTTGGTCTAAACTGATTGGGCTTAACAGAGTAGTCTTTATTAAAGGCCACGCCAGGTATTTTTTTTTCACATTGGTGCAAAAAAAAACAAAATATTTTTAACGGATAGCTTTGAAAAATTCAAGCGTAAGAGAAGTCATACGATAAACAATTCTATGTAGACGTTTTTCAGAATAATGAACCGTTCGCCAGTAAAAATTATTTTGCCCCAATTTGGGTAAATTTCACAACAAAATTGGTAATAAACTAGGTGCAAATACCTGAAAAACTATGAGGTTCATTGCTACCAAAAAATTGCCAAAAATTATTATATTTTTGTTATTGATACAAAAAATAGCCAAAAATTATTATATGTTTGTGACAATTCCATGTAAAGATTCCTTGATACGAAAATTATGTTGTATAAAAAAATTTCGAATGCACTTTAAAATTACCTGGCATGGCCTTAAGGCGGTCGTAAATACGCCTTTAGAACATTATAAAATAAATAAAATTAACTATACAAATTGGAATAGCGTATTCCAATGATGTAATCCTTAAATTGAGATTAAAATGCTCCTGTCAAGATAAAACATGAGACAGGTTCTTTTGACGCCAGCAGCCTAAACTTGTCAGTCTTATACACCCACTGGCCACAATCGATTATCTATTGGCTTATAACCGTACAAGCAGGTAGCAAGCGATAGCACTTCGCACTATTTCCTTATTTACTACTGGCTTGCAGTAGTCAAACGCGTTTCGTAACAGCCGCCAGCAAGTCACAGACATGACAATGAAGTATACATAATTGGCGTTCAACCTGACCTGGAATATATCTGCGAAATTTACGTACCTCTGAAAATAAATAGTTGTTTCTTGTACCTTGTTTTATGATTTATTAGGATATAGTTTGCTTGCCTTTGCTTTGTTTCGGTTGTCGAAGGTTTGTTTATCTTAACGTGAGTATTTTGCCCTTGTTCTTTGTTAGGACGTCATTCACCACTTAATACTTTTCAACTGTGATTTATAAAGTATCTTAGTATTTTTAAGTATTAAAAGTAAACTAACGAAATGACGATCCTTGGAAATTATATTATTACATTTTTCAAAATTCTATCGAATATTTTACTGGATTAGGACAAATTTTTCATTTAGCCATTTTTTGCCAAGCGGATGCCTACTGCAGCATCGTGAATTTTGCAGTACATTTGTAATTTTCCTTGTGAAAGTTCAGTGAAAATATTTAAAGCATCGGTAATTTCCTTAAGTGACTGTCATAATTAGGTAATTTTTTAAAAACTCATAGTTCTATAGCAATTAGAATCAACAGTGTTTGAGTGCGACGTTTGTAAAAATACTTCAGGTGGCATTTCTTTCAGAGAAATACATGCACTGAACTTGTTTGTACTCATTTATGAATTACACTGCAAAAGATCGCAGTTTGAAGTGATCAGTGGGCCTTACTCACGAGGGATATTATCTTTTCTTATTAGTTTGTAACAAACTGGTAACAACTGTGTGTGCTAAGAAATAGACTTGGACTGCCATGTAAAACCGACTGAACAAAAAATAAAAAGTTCCCAGAGAAATGAATGTACCCAACATAGTTTTACATAGACGACAGATATCATTTCCGAAAAATTACCAGTACAATGATGCATAGCGCTGAATGCTCTATTCAGAAGCATAATGAGTTGGTCGTGTTTCGCCCTTTCTTATTTCCGTTCCATCCATTTCAGGCGCTTCATTACGTCTCTTCGTCTGTTGCCGTGTTTTCCATTAGTTTTTTTTCTGCATCTTGCATGTATTCTGTGTTTTCATGATGTGTAGATAACCCCGATAATACCCGCATCTGTAATTGGTTCCGAGACCAGGCGTGTAATTGCTTCGTGTAATTACTTTTCAACGAAACTAATTTATAGTTATAGGCTTTGAGGAGTCTAATCAGATCCTGAATTGTGTTGTGGAATGAGCAAGCTGGTCTGTAGCTACTCATGCGTGCATCTAGTCACGTGATTAAGTTATTTGCCACGTGGGATTGAAATAAAAGTTAACGCAAGTTGTATGGTGACTAGCAGAAAACGTTTGATGTGCGTACACAGATTGTTTGACAGGAACATTAAAGCCCATTCTCTGTACACGGAGCCTGATTCCTTAAGGGGCGTAGTCCTTAAAATGGAAACATGCAAATTTTTATTTTGACAAGCCACTACGCGAAAACTATGAGAGATAAAAAAATTGTCATAAGAGCTAAATTTAGTCACATTTTGTGACCACAAAAAGAAACAAAAAATATCTGGCACAATTGAAAAATAAAACATAGTGATGAAAATTGCGGTATCCCTGCCATTAGGGAAGGAGTTACAGACCATTTTATTTGTTTTAATTATTATAATAATTGTATACGAGACACGGTTTGTTTTGTAAACACACATTGTACCCATATTTTATTTTAATAATTTTTTTTTTAGCTCTGTATAATAGCATGTCAAACTTCAAATTTTTACCTAAAGCTATTTTATACGAGAAATGTAAACCAGATGGTTTACTGAGATAAAATAATTCATGCCACGGAACAGTGTCATAGGCTATTTCAACATATATATGAAAACCGCACTGCAATTAAAAAAAAAAAATTCAGAATTTAAAATAACGATTTGTAAATTTTCTGCAAATTTTCAAAAATACAAAATATATTAAATGCTGTTTTTATACAAATATTGACGTACTCCGTGACGCTGTTCTTCAGCGTGAATTATGTCGTTTCGGTAAGTCAGCTGGTTTTCCTTTCTCGTGTAAAAATGTTTAATGCAAATTAATGCATCGACATGCCACTATACAAAAACTACTAAAGCTAAAAAATTGTCTCTACTTAAGTGCATATATAGGTATAGGTATCGGTATCTGTAAATATCGGTTAAGTTTCAAAGTTACGGTATTGCGCTCGGTACCGGAAAAAGCGGTATCGGTACATACCTGAAATAAACCAATGTCATTCCGAAATGAACTATCACCAAGTTCACTTTTAAGATTTTAAACACTGTCCATGTTTGACATCCTTTTGGGAGGGTTAGGGGATCGATCACCAATATCAAAACCTTGCCCCCCCTCCCCTTCGCCATAGATCGTTTCTGGCAATACTGGTTATCACACTACTGCAGTATTGGCGCATGTATCACGGCACAAGAACAAAATAACATAGGCTTTAAAGATACCAGTTAGATAATGTTCAACAGTGGACAGTTTATTTTTTTATATTTTTGAGGGTTATAATTTAAACGCTTGAGCAAAATAATTTTCAAACTTTATTTGACCATAAAATTAGATTTTGGAGTCATATTATTGCCGTAAACTCGTCTCTCCCATAACACATCACTCGATTCTCCTTCATGCAGGTCTCGCCTTCCACCAAGGCGATCCGAGTTCGATTCCCGGCGCGGTCGGTCCCTGGATTTTCACATGTTGGAATCGTACTGGACGATGCCGTTGATCGGCGGGTTTTCTCGGAGATCTCCCGTTTCTCCTGCACATTCATTCCGGCACCGCTCCATACTCATCTCTTGCCATCCTTCACCAGCGCTGAAGATCTTAACTTTAAGTGCTGACCAAAATCTCTCACTCATTCGCTCCTTCATGCAGGATTTAAATTTTATCTGTTTTAAAATGTTTACTACCAATAAATAAACTAAAGCTGAATCGTACTGAGAGACAATATTTATTTTGATCTGAGGACAAACACGATTCTTTCGTACAATTAGATAACTTTGAACAGCTCAAAATTCCCTAAAATAAGTTTGCCAAAACTATTGCAAACTTCCCAACAAATTTTCTGGTTACTGTGGAAAATGCGGGGTATTAAAATATTTGGTTACAATTTTCGGAAACCAATCAGTCCCGTGGTATAATTTGTTTAAAAGAATAAAAAAAACTAATTCCAGTAGTCTGTGAAATAATATTATTCGAAAGATATTAGTAACATTTTTACCATTAAATATGCTAGTTAGTGTTAAGGCCACTGGTGTCTAGTTACGCGGTTTTTTACTAATATTATTTTGTAATTCTAAAAGAGAGCTGATAATAGTAAAACTGTCACATTCATTTGTTGAAAATTGTTTTTACAGCCCAGCCTAATTTTATTTCAGTGCGAAAAAAGTTATATTTTTTTCTATTTGAGTTTTTAGAGAAATTTAATTTACATTAATAATTAGACAAAATTACATAATTATTTAATTTAAAAAAAAAAGAACAAGAAGTCAGCTCAGTAGTAAAAATAGTCTTCAGAAATCTACGTGACGGTTTTCAGTATATACGTCCCCGTTTATAATGTAAAGGAAAAATCATATATTCGTAAAAACAGCGTAGGCTAAATAGAAACTCAGCCTTGAATGTATGCACATACATATTGGCCTATATATATATATATATATATATATATATATATATATAGGTGTACAAGCATATAATTTAAAGGTAGGTTTTAAAATATTCGTTTAACTGCGAACCAGTTATGCTCATTACTTACGTAACGGTAATAGAAATATGAATTAAAAAAAAAAAGAAGAGTGAAAGTCATCACGGAGCTGTTTATTGCTTTCAGCTGTCCCGCAAACTGCGCCTAGTTAGTATGCGTATGTGTGCGTGTGTGCGTGATGGCTCGCGCACAATTCCCCGTGTCAACGCACTTGGTCGCGGGCGCGACTGTCCTTGACCTCCAGCAAGCTGCGGCGTCGGCTGCCCATAAACTTCCCATGAGGAAGTGCAACAGACGAACTCTCCCTTCTTCCCACCCCACTCCATCTTCATTTTCCTTTCCGGCGAGCAAGTTGCGTTATAAGATGGGTTCACAATTAATAACATAACAGTAAGCATAGAACATAAGGTCGTTCGCACAAGGACTAACCTCTATGTATTCTTACCTGCTGATCACGGCCGTGGAAGAACAAGCGTGGACACTCGCTTGGAAACTTGACCTCCTTGTCGTTTGGCAGCAGTTCACTAAGTTACCGAGAATATTGTGCGTCTTTGGCGCTGCAATCAGGGCGGTCGGGCTCAAACTCCGCTCTCTTTCCTTCAGATTTTTTCCAGTCCTTACGTTATAATTATAAACAATTTATCAAAACGTATTTTTTATCAATTTATGAAATACTTCCTTTGCTCGCAATCCCAAAGCATGACTTCAGCAACCTTCAAGTACTTTATAATGTAAACACTGGAAATAAGTGGACGGAGTTTGAGTCCGACCACCCTGATTGCAGCGCCAAAGACGTACAACATTCTCGGTAACTTGGTGAACTACAGCCCAACAACAAGGAGATCAAGCGAGATACATTGGTAGATAGGCGAGCGTCCAGACCTGTACTTCTACAACCGTGCTACTGATTCACAACACCAAAAAAGTGGTCGTGTGCATAGAGATGATGACATAGGAAATGGTAATATTTCATTTCTTGTACGTATACGCATCGGACAGCAACCAATCACAATCACAAGAAAGGATTATGTGAATGTCCGCCATTATACTTTAACCTTCAAAAATACACAAGAACGAACCAAAGCTAGAATAAGAAATTTTAATGTTAAAACTATGTTTCTACGTTGTAAATAGTGTTTTACGCTGTGCAGTTTATAGGGCCTTTGTTTCTATATTTCCTATTATCTCCAAATACGATTCCACTACAAATATATTTCAGTGGCCTTCGGTTGACTTTTACACAGCAAGGAATATTTAAGATTCGCAGAAAAAATGCCATTGGCAGAACATTACAGTAAGAATCCAATTGTGAATTAATATTGCACAAGACGTCTGTTCATGCATAGTTTCTGCAGATGTTATATGTTCTGAGCTTACATTTAGGGTTTTACCAACGAGGATACGAAGTATTTATTGAGAAGACATACTCAAAGTTATGAAGCGAGACTTTTTTTACCCTGTTTAAACCTGCCAATGTCAAGATATGAAAATTTATGTTTGAAATGTTATGCCCCTTACGCATGGGCCACTTTCTTCTACACGTTTTAAGTACTCATTAACTGTCATAAATAATATCGTAAGCACGACAAAATTGAACTTAAAAAGAGTCCTTTTAATCATGGTTTGTATAGTTGTGATTCCTGATCTGAAAGTCTTTGAATCAGTCCTGAAACGAAAGCTTCCTACTTTTGGGAATAAATTAATCAGTGAGAGACACAATAAGCTTTTTTGCAATGAATAAACAACTGTCATATTAGTAATTTCATTTTTTTTCATAAATAAACCAGAGACCGTGAATTTGCCGATTTACACTGTGCAATGCGACTCACCTAGCATGGTACAGCAGAGTGAAACTGTACTCGAAAGAGAAGAGACCCAAATAGGATCTCTGAAAGTCTTAAAATATTCATATGGCTTGAACGAGCGCAAGCGGCACTTCTCATAAAAACTGTACGAATCAAATGGGACTGCTGTGTAAATTCCGGTCATCAGGCAGTTGGGATAAACGTAGGAGATTCGTATGAATTAACAAGTACTGTCAGGAACTGGGTGACGTTTTTGTTACCAGGATTTCAACCTTTAGTATATTTATACCACGATAAAAATTTGGACGTATACTTTCGTATCTGTAAGATATTTTTGTGGTAAAGTATCCGAGAAATATAGTGTCACAAAGCAAGCATATAATAAAATGTAATACCAGGATGATACAATTATATTACCTGTATTGCTTGTATCCGTTCATACGATCTTTGACTTATCTGCGCTAAATATTTCAAAATATATTGACGTTATCGTTCACTGAAAATAATAAATAGCTCGAGGCCGGAAAAATTCACATGTTCACTTACCTGTAGGCTAGACTACAAGAATATATGTAAAACCGTGCAGACAGCAGCTGTTTATTAGCTTCTCACTGACACTGTGAAATATGGCCTGTATTAAGATACAGTTTTATTATTGGCTCAGCTACTTCCAGGAGTGTCGAGTAAGTCAACGGCCAATTGTGAATGTGATACAGATCTATAGTTGCTGGAATTCTAGCTTGCGCCTAACATAAAATGCGAATTTTTCCTGTCTCTATAAATAGAGAATGGGAGGGTACCCTAGGGCAGGGTATCGCACCCCGAGTGCAGATTTTTTACTGGATGACCGTAGGCATCTGCGTATCCTGTTGGATGACGTGATATGAAGTCCTACAATGGAGAAGTGACGGAATGAGAAAGGCGGGGGAAACGAGAGATCCCCGAGAAAATCCCGCCACATTTTCCACATGCGAAAAACCCGGGCTGAACCCGGATCGCCTTGGTTGTTGCCATGTGATCTGACCACTTATTATTATTTTTTTATGTATGGTGTAGTGGCGGGGCGGTGGGTTCCGCGTCATCACTGCATCGAACGTTCCTCCTTTTAATGTGACTTATTTGAGTAACCCCGAGTAAATATCGTGAGACAATTTTGGGACAATTTGGACGAACACAAATTTACATCCAGCCAGGCCTGGGAATCGAACTCAGAACCCCTCGCACCAAAGTCGGCTGCTCAACCAACTTTTTCTTATATAAAAAATGTTAGGCTCCTTGGTGAGGTCTCAACATCGCCTACGAACCAAACATCCCCCCCCCCTCCTTTTACAACTTTATTATTAGAATTTTCCCCAGTTGTGACAGTTTTGTCGACTCTGACAATTGAAATTACTCAAACGAACAAACACAAATTTTACACCAACCAGACCTGGGATACCAACTGAGCTACGGGGGGTCGGCACCACTCGGATACCGCGGTCCCTATTGTTCACTGAATAGAGAGTAGGCCTACTTTTTAAATCTTTGATACTTTTTCCCTTTTCGCCAATTTATTTATTCCCACTATTTTTTATACAAAAGTGCACAATAGTATAAGCAATAGACTGAATGGATCTTCTTAGCAGACTCAAAATTTAACGCCCGTGACAACAATTAAATAGTTATTTATTGTTTTTCTTGACTTTATATTTATGTTTGTATTAATTTACTCATGCCAACCGAGCTACGTGGCGCAACGGTAAACGGGTGATCCCCGACTCCGGCCGTCCTGATTTCTGTGTTCCATGCTTTCCCGAAATAGCTCCAGGTGAATGAAGGCCATGGCCGACTCCTCTCCCAACTACTGTCCTTGTACTAATCTGCACATCACCGTCTGTCGACGAGATGTTAAGTCCCCTTACCACCTACCTTACTTATGCCAAGCACCAAATACATTATACTCGCCCACATTGGCGGATTTAGAGGGGGGCCCATGCCCCCAATGTAACGTCAGATTAAATTATCTTTTATTTTTTCTAATTTAATTTTTATATTAGCACTATTCACTTTTTAAGACATAATTTATTAAAACATTTTCTTACATATGTAATTATTTTTTTCGTGTAAACTCCTTAAAAAGCACCATTTTGCATCTCTAAAATCGAAATTTTTCCGGGGGAGGATCCCCGGACACCCCGCTTTTGGCTTGGGTTGTATGTATACATACTTTTAAGGCATAGCCACACGCCCTTCTCGCCACTGCTTGCCCAAACATAGACCCAAAATAACATTTACATATCAGGACAGAAACTTGGCCTGTGTACGAAAACCTCGTTTGTTACAAAGAATCATACGGCATTACATGTAAAGCATCAATTTGTTATTTTTTTTTACTGTATGAATCTTCTGGTCGAGTGTGGTGAATATAATATCGTGGACGTGCATGTTATAGGTGGACAACGAACATCACGATAGCCTGTGAAACCTCGTATTATGGAGCAGTTAGCTATTATCTGCCGGTACATCGGCTGCACCACGTCCTCTACGAAACAAGGGGGTTGTTTTATGCCCTCGGCAACCCTGTGCAGTACGTCACGTGGTCGGGGCACGCCCTTAGAGCCCTCGTCCCCCCAGGGGATATAAGTCTGGCTCTAGTTACGTGATTAGTGTCGTTAAACATTTATAGCCCCCAAGCTGTAGGGTGACTTTGCATTGTCGCAAGAAATACACTATCATCTAACAATAAAGACGTTTCTTGTACGTGGTAGCGCGTCACTGGACCTAACTTCAGGGGGATGGTGCGCCAAAGCGGTCGACACAAGTGTTTCCCCTCGTTTATTACAGAAAATCTAGGCTCGACAATCCGTAGATTACACTTTTGTACACATTCTTACTTTATTACTGAGAACATAGAGAACTAGAGAGCTTATTGCCTATTCCTTCCCATGCTGTGAAGTGATTCCTATATCTAATCAGCTGTTGATGGGCACCGAGCGAAACAAGTTTCATAATTATTACTACATAGCGGTGAGCATATTGTATTTAAATATCACTCACATTTAAAGAAGTATATAGGCCTACAGAATGATTCGCTGTAGCATATTACAAGCATCCATCTATTCTCATAATTTTCGTGTAAAATAAGAGTTTGTTTACATGTTCTGTTTACATTGTCTTGGCATTTTCATTTTCCAGTAATTTCAAGAATGAATAAAAATGAATCTGTTGTGTATTGATTGTAAAATATTCAATAGTCTATAAATCTCATTTCACAAATGGATATCGCAACATTAATTATTTTGTAGCGTTTTGCGTATATTTTGCCTAACGTTAAATGTAGGTTTCACAACAAAGGCACGAAGCTATCTCTACTTATCCATGCTCTTAAGTTTTATTACATAGTCACAGACTTTCTTATTTTTGTAGCACTGATGGCAGATAGGAAAAATGTCTCTTTTTCCTGTCCGCCATCACTGCTCCAAACATAAGACAGTCTGTGAATATGTAGTAATGTAATACGCTGTGCAAAAGTAATTTCCGGATTGTTGAACCTTGATTTTTGATAATAAGCGAGGGGGAAAAGTTATGTCGAGAATTGTGAAAATACACTGATTTGGCGCTCCATCCCCTTAAAGTCAATACTTCGTAACCTTGGAGTCCTGGCGGAAGACAAGGATATGAAGTAACTTGTTCAATTTAACTGTGTGTGCCTCAGTACGCGTATTGTATTTCGTGTGTCTCACCACCGATCTCTTTGTTCACCTCGGAGAGGTCAACATTGTTACGCGTTATTTGAGTTATTTTTTATTCTGAAAACTACGAACAAATAAATATTGCCGCTATCAAAAACACTCGAAAACATCATCTCATTTTGTTTCTACATTTTTAGTCCTGCAGCAACATTCTTCCCTTTCAAGTCATAAAATTGTAACTGACCGAATGCGATATATTTAATAACGACTGAGCACCACAGTATATAATATAATATCTAAATCTCAGCGGCCTCATGGACGTTCAAGTGCGATAAAACCATTATGTTTTATTTTTGTGATATAGTGTTTGTTCTGTAAACGATACTTGTGAGTGCAATTTACTGTTACGAAACAATTTGAGCTCGCGTTGTTTTTTTCATAAAGGTGCGTCAAAGTCAAACTTCGCGTGCTCTGCTGCCATGCAATCAGTTAAAACCAATTGTGAAATAATTCACAGTAAAATAACATACTATGGGCTACGTAAAATAATTTTTTTTACAAAAGATCCAGAGAACTCATTTTGTATTTTAAAAAATTTGCTGAATTTGCAACTTTTTCTGTACTTTCACAATATTTTAAAAATTTAAACGTTGTGGGTTTTTAAATATTTTATTGCATAGCTCATGCGATGTAAGTTCGCAGTGAATTATTTTATTTTAAGTAGGGCAGTTGATTTTCACTATTTGCATGGCTGCGTAACAAACAAATTGTGACTTTGACGTACCATTATGAAAAAACAATAAGAAATAAAATTGTTTTTTTTTCTATAGCAAACTGCACTCACAAGTATCGTCTACAAAACTAACAATATTTCACAATAATATGACATTACAATTTAATCGCACTTGAACATCTTTAAGTGGGCGAGGTACATAATTCAACGCTAAAAGCATTGTTGTAGGTTTCTTGAAGTCAATTTGCGAAAATTAAACAATAGCAATCCTAGACAATAGTTTTAGCCGACATTTTAAACAAAATTGTTTCCAGTATTACAAACTTCTGAGGCACTTGGCTCGTTGAGGCGATGTGTCATTTGATGCGCGCTTCAAAGTCGCCCTTATAGCTCCGTCACTTCTGATCTTCTTGACGTGCAAGTAGGCTGTGTCCCAAGGTCCACGCCTACCAAGCTGGCAGACACAGGGTTTAAATTGGGGCTCAGTGATTCAAAAAATATTTCTCAGTTGGTCAAATTTAAAGATGACTCTTTAAATGAAAAAGTACTCTGAGTAAAATATGTTCAGGAATTCTGCGATAGGAAGGATTCTTTAAAAATAAAATATAATAATCACCAGTAACTTCTTTATTGTGAGTTTTAGTGTCACGGCTCCAAATTTTTTCTGATTTTGTTATAGTTAATTTTTAAAGCCTGACGAAAGCAGTGTCTCCCAATTTTGTAGAAAATATTTTTTTACTAAGTTTAACTATTTTTTACAAGAAAATATACATTTTTATTTTGCATATTATTTGACTAACGGAAATTTTGATAGTCGTCTATTTATCTGATACCAAAATAATTTCCGTTTGTAAAATATATTACACTATAGGGTAAACACAGTGGTAGTCCGTTTAACGATCTCTCTCTCTCTCTCTCTTCTATATTTCAACGATCGAGATGGCGCAGCGGTAACACGCCGGACTCGCATTTGGGAGGACCCGGGTTCGATCCCCGGCTCCAGCCATCCTTATTTCTGTTTTCCATAGTTTTCCAAAATCGCTCCAGGCCAATGCTGGGATGGTTCCTTAACAAATGCCTGATCCTTAACGTGCACACATACGTACGGTACATAAGATTGGATTCAAAACAGTGTATAATATGTACGTGCACAAAAGTCATGTTTGTAGTGCAAAATGTTGGCAGTAAATTATAGCAACGTACCATAATTTACGATAAAAGTAGGAATTATTTGAAGAACGTTACACGTACGTATGTGCGCTAAGTGTTTGTTGTGAATCCAGCTTAAGAATGTAACCGAGTAGTCAGTACATACTCGCTAAGTACGCACTTAATTAGCCTACCTATCCAGATCCGGATAGGTCAACACTTTCCCATACTAAGAGACTGCCGGCAATATAAGTTATTAACTGGAAATAAAGAAAATTTTATAAGCGGGAACAATGTATTTATAGAGGTTTACGGAATGGTAACTGATATATATATATATATATATATATATATATATATATATATATATATATATATATATATATATATATATATATACAACTTCGAAAGTTTTACAGAGTAAACTCGAAAGAAACAAAAGAGTGATAATATAATAAGCTTGGCAATAATCAAGAAAATTAATTTAATTAATTAATTATTTTTCTGGGTGCAAAGCGAAATAGATGGCGTAGGCTACTTGTATTTACGTTTTCATCTCCAAATAATACGTGCTGACTGCAGTCATGGATACGCAAGAATGCTTCGCGGGAAACGTTTTCCAGCACCGAATCAGACTTGGCTAAAACATGTCCCTTCGCCAATGAGCGCACTAGCTTCAAAGTACAGTACTGGAAGGTGTTAACAGACATGAACACGATGGCGAAGTTAAGTTCTCAATTGATGACATATCAGTAAGCAAAGAACACTGGTTGTTCGCATAAGAACTAACATCTGTGTTATCTTATCTACTGATAAACGACTGCCCAAAAGTGGTCGTGTGCATAGAAATGGTGACCCAGGATATTGTAATATTCCATATCTTGTGCGGACGCAAAGGGCAGCAACCAATCACAGCAAAGGATTTAATGAGTATCCGCTATGTTGGTTCAATCTCCAAAATACGCAAGATTACAATAAAGTTAGAATAAGATAGTTTAGTGCTAAAAACTATATTTCTATTGTTAATAATATTTTACACTTGTGCAGTTTATCAGAACTTTATTTCTAGATATATAGCCTATCCTACAATCTCTAGAGATAGTGAAATTTCGCGAATTCAATTACCTGCATGTTATAATCAAATAGCTTATGCATGCTCAAGTCTTGACCATTTGTCCACTGACTGCTACTCAGTGGAACAACAGACAATTAACGAATAGACAGGGCTTGAGTATGCACAGAATATTTGATTCTAACATGCAGGCCATTGAATTCGCGAAATTTCACCATCTCTAATAATCTCCAAATACGATTTCACTTCAAGTATGATTAAAAGGCCTTCGGTTGTATTTCATAAAGCAACGAATGTTTCAGATTCATCGAGAAAATTTCACTGGTTACATATTATAGTAAGAATTCAGTTGTGAATAAATTTTTGCACAAGGCTTCTGGGCGTTCTAAGTTTCTGTGTGTGCATATATTTTAAACTTTGAACCATCTCTTATGTCAGAAGAAGACCAGTGGGTGCTGCCCTAGAGCTTCTCGTTGTCCAGACACAGATTCATCCCGCCAGTGTTAGTTCCGGCCACTCCTCGGACATTCGGCACGCTACTGTTGCATTCTGGGTGGTCTGCCGTAAACTTTACAACACGGAACAAAAGACACTCGACACTGACTTTGTGTCACTTTATGCCCGACCGTAACGAATGCCTCTACATTCAGCCAGCCCACAACTATTCTCACCTTCCGAAAACTTAGCAGTAAAAAACCTGACATTTATTTCAGTCGATTTTACGAACATTAAAGTTAAGTCAAACATAGCGTTGCAACATTTATGATTACGACAATCTTGCTTTAGGCTACATAAGAAGAAATAATGTACATTGTAAGAAGTTTATTACATTTTGTACCCGATCATTAGAGACGGGAAAAATTCGCATGTTCACTGACATGTAGGCTAGCCTTCAAAAACATCAGTAGATAGGTTTAGTATGTTCTGGGACAGCGGCTTGCGGCTGAGGATTTGAGGATTCGTGCCGCCATCTTGTTTCCGGCGGCCATCTTGTTTCCGGCGGCCATCTTGTTTCCGGCCGCCATCTTGGATTACGTCACTTTCAAAATTTTCCAAAATTTCCCAAAATTTAAAAAATTTCCAAAAATTAAAAAAAATCTA
>PNEQ01126813.1:0-29694 GCA_003012365.1 Medauroidea extradentata | reverse complement strand
GAAATTTTCTAAACTAAAGTGAAAGCAGTTTGCCGTACAGATAAAAATAAAACTGGATTCACAATCTCAAATTAAGTAAGGTGTAGAAATTTGTCTGACTCAGTCACGTATGTACGCACGCTGCGTGGTGATGTAAAAGCTTGCATACACTCTTTGTTGTTAATTCTGCCCGTACGTACGTTCGTTAGGTTTTTGTTATACATCTAGCTTAAATGTTACAGCACAGTGTAACTGTTGTCATTAATGATCTAATCATAACACAGACGGCAATCAGTTCGTCGGTTTTATAGCTAAGATTTGCGATAAATGATTTATAATACTAACATAACATCAACTCGACAAGGTATAATACAAACAGATGTTTCACTGCCACCTAACTTACGTAAATGATTAAAACAACCACCTTTATTTAGAAAACGAATAAGTTGGTGACAGTGCTTTTACATGATCTGACAGAACATTAGTCATATGCAGGAACAACGGCTGAAAGATTTCCGTTTGATAAATACTTGACGCCAGGAAACTTCAAAAATGGTTTTATGCGTAGTTTTGTTCGGGTTTATCGGAAATTAATTTCTGTGATACACTAACATTATGGCATGAAAAATCTCAATGAGTGTATAGACGTCTCATGTTCCCCAGTTCGTGGTTATTAAACTGCATGTCATATGGTCCCTCATTTAAAATTTGCAGCAATGAGAACAAGTTTTAAATTTCTTTCGTTTCTGAGGCTAATTCTGGATGTTTTCGTCTATCGCATTATTAATCAGATACGTCGATCGAAATAAGATGGAAACAGGAAATTATCGACGTAAATTCCTTAATGTCGGTGCATATTAACCAGAAAAGTTAAAATTGATGACGTAAATATAGAAATATGAAACAATATATTACTTTACTCACGCAAAACTATCATCTTACATATTATATCTACAACAGGTAATGCTAGTTCAGTCAAAGTTTGGATATCAGCCTTAATATTAAACACGCTTACAACCGGTACATAAGATCTTCATATACATACATTAAAAATTATGTACTCATTTCGTTAATTATTTCTTATTGAAGGACGTGCTTGCTAAAAAATCACACCATGCATCACGTGAATAAATGTTCAAAGGGCTACCATTTTGATAGCGTAAAACGGCATGAAAGAAAAAAAAATTCGAGTTTTATGAAATTCTATAAATGATCACACACATATCCGCCACTGTAAAAACATAGACACGGAACGAACAAAATACTTTAAAATCATGTATCTTTAATACGCATTATGTGTGTACCGAAATTATTTAAATTAATATATATATATATCTTCAGATATCTCTTACGATAAAAAACAATTTAAAATGACTAACATGTTGCTTATATGAAAACGGTATGAAGTAAATGCTTAAAGTCAAGTCTCCTTAGTGTAATATTTTTGTTTGAAATTGATAAAATTTTTGAAAATTTTTCTTTCATTACATTTTATGAGGTCAGAAATGTTATCTTGCCTGCCATTTTAGTAGGATAAACACGGCGTGAACCATACGTATGTCATTTGCCTTATTCTTATTAAATGTGTAGGCTACTAAGTTACATGAAATTCCGAAAATTGTTATCTCATCTAGTTCATGTGGCCAAAATATTTATTAAAGCTGTCATTTTGATGTAAGGAACACTTCACCTACAAAACACACAAAAGTAAAATTAACTAACTGTCGACCAAGACAGATGAATTTTCGGACAAATATTTCCTCAGATAAGTCAGGTCAGCAAAAACTCTTTATGACAATATTTAGTTCGTTTACCCAAATTTATTAAACAAAAATGTTAACTTAAGAATTTTGTCTACGCTGTCAAATATTGACAGAGCCTTTATATTTATATCACCAAATTATGTATTGTAATAAAATCACATATTTTTTCCGTCACTGAGAAAATTAATTGGACGAACAAAATTTTTTCACCGACGGTAGAATACAAAATTAAACGCAGGGACGTGTATTAGTATGCTGTAAGAATAATACTTTTATTATTTGCACTGCAGGATTTGTAGTCGTAAAATAGTAATTTATGATAGTCGACGTTTGTCGTTAGTATAAGGCAGTGACTTATTTGGGGGAAAGTTCTTCCTGTGTATTCGTTTATGAACGAAATCACCAAGGCGTGTAACGTATGTGTGTGTGTATTTCCTGCTGCCACGATTCGTCAGGAATTGTACATTTAGTTCGGCTCACTGAAAGTTGGTAATTATGAGATATTATTGAAAAGTAGCTGCTAATAATCTAAAAACCGTGCGAAATCATCTACGGACGGTCACTAGAGTACTACATAATTAGCGCAGTCCCCGCTTACGTTAAAAATTTGAGCCTGTACCACGGTCGTAGAAGAACAGGTCTGGACACTCGCCTGGATATTTGACCCCCTTGTTGTTTGGCTGTAGTTCACCAAGTTACCGAGAATATTGTCTTTTATTGGCGCTGATGTTACGGCGGTCGGACTAAACTCCGTCCACTTCCTTTCCGCTAAGATAAACAATTTATCAAAACGTATTTTTTATCAATTTATGAAATACTTTTTTCGCTCACATATTTTAGAAAAGGCTCCAGCAATCTTTATTTACTTTATAAATTTAACAATGGAAAAAAGTGGACGGAGTTTGAGTCCGACCGCCCAGTTTACAGCGCCAAAAAGTACGACATTCTCGGTAACTTGACGAACTACAGCCAAACAACAAGGGAGTCAAGCAAAATACATTGTTAGATAGGCGAGTGTCCAGACCTGTTCTTCTACGACCGTGGCCTGTACTATGATGTGTAGTGTAACGTGCCGATACGGCATTCAACGTAACACACATTCAGTGTCTCTCCACACACGGTGACTGCATTAGCATTAGACCTTAGTTTTTCCGGACCTTTGGTTACTGACACTTTTGTCTACTATGATTTACCCATATAAATCATTCCTGTTAATTTTTATCTAGAACCTGAATATATAAAAATCTTGGAAAGTTTCTGAAGTTAATATTGTCTAGATGTCTCATCTAAGGCTCTGCTGCATTATTTTGATGGAGTTTAACTGTCACTTTCAGTCTGAAGCAAAAGCATAATGTTGGAGCTGTTACCTTATTGCATTCTATTTCATAATAGAGAATTTTGCGTGAAATCAATAAAAATAGAAGAATTATGGGCGAAAATATATTGGCCTACGCATAAAGAATAATACCGTACTTATGAGCTACCTTAGACAGTGACCCTTTCAATTACCTTGCATGGCGTAAAATCACACAAATTTTTCTATAACAACACAGGATGATATTTTTCCAGGAACTATTGTCTGAATAAGCCATTTTTAATCATATTGGGACACCCTAAAATCCTGTTTCCAAAATATTTGCTTTATTTTAAAAAACGCAGAACCATAGTTTGAAGTATGAGTTCTTTTAGTAGAATTAAGATATTACACCATAAAATTTATCGTCAACTTACTTTACCGAAGTATAGGAGTGTTACGAAAGTTGGTATGGTATGGTTAAACTATTTTAAATACGTCAGTTGCTGTTTTTTTTTTTTTCAGTACACTTTCAGTCACAGTCAAAAGTATACTGGTTTTACCGAACTTGTACAGTAACATTGTCAAACAGTTACTATTTTTACCTAACTGAATTTTGATAACTATCCTTTAATGAGTGTCGGTTAACTGCTTCTACTACTGCTTAGGAAGTTTTTTAACTGTGAGGAACAATTTTGTAAATTTTTCTCTAAAGTTAATAAGCGTATTTACAACGTTCATTCCCAGGTCAAATTCTCTTAAATCAGGCAGTTGACAGCATTAATAAAATATCTGTAGATGTGACAAATGCTTGATGGAAGCTTCTAATGGAAGGTAAAGTGTGCAAACATAAATCGTTGAAGCAGAAAATCTCGATACAGACAACGATATTTACATATGTGCTGTATGTCTGTATGTTACTCAAAATCTATGAGACAGAAGCTCTCCGATTTGTGATTGGCGAAAACAGGTTTATGTCTTAAAGTCTAAAACACTTAATGTTATAAATATATAACCAGCGACTCAGAGAAACTTTTCTATGAAGGGAAGCAGATATGATTCTTATGTAAGAACCCATCACAGCAATGAAATGATTCCATAAAACCCACGCACTGTAAAGCATACGGTGGTTTGCGTCAACTACATGGAAATTTTAGCTTTAAGTAAAACATCTAAGAAGGTTCTCAGCTTTGAAACAGTCTTGTAAGAAGAACACAAGTCCCATAAAAACAATATTTGGAATTACAAGTTGTAAGTCTAAAACATGTTTTGTAATTCTGATTCAAAGTTGGAAAATATTTGAATAGGTGCTCATTCATTACACCTTCCATTAACGTAATCAAAGAATCTCTGATTAACAGTGATATTTTATTTACTACTGATAGAGCAGTTCCAACACAATAACGTAGCCGCGGTGGCCGAACGGTCAAATCATTCGCCTCCCACCAGGGGGATCCGGGTTCGATTCCCAGCGGGGTCGGTCCCCGGATTTTTGCATGTGGGAATCGTGCTGGACGATGGCACTGGTCGGTAGGTTTTCTCGGAGATCTCCGATTTCCCCCGCCCTCTCATTCCGGCGCTGCTCCATACTCACCCCAAGTCACCACTCAACAGCGCCAAAGACCTCGGTGTTGAGCGCTGACCAAAACCTATCACTCACAATTTACAACCAATTTACTCAGTGAAATACCAGCTGTAATAAGAGAATGTTCGCATATTCACTTATGGAAACTCCGTATTCTAAAACGGAACCAGCAATTATTGACTTATTTGTCTTTCACGGCTTCACATAGAATTAGCAGAAATTAATAATAGATTACT
Source organism: Medauroidea extradentata (assembly GCA_003012365.1). Taxonomy (NCBI): domain Eukaryota; kingdom Metazoa; phylum Arthropoda; class Insecta; order Phasmatodea; family Phasmatidae; genus Medauroidea; species Medauroidea extradentata. Next base: position 24,837 of record PNEQ01126813.1, on the reverse strand, counting down.
AAGTTTTAGAGTGATTAAATATAACAATAACTTCAGGAATAGGAGTCGAGACCGGATCTTCCTGAATGTTAGTTCACTACCTAGTGTCTGCAACATCAAACACGGTGGCTGTGCGAGTAAATTATATGCGGCTCACGAAGTTATCGCTGATTCGGGACGTGAACGGCGATGTGAGATGCAATGCGCGTCGGCTGTGAATCGCAAAGTGGGCCCTAATGGTTGTCGTGGGTCGTGATCTAGCTGTGATGGAAGCTGTTAACTGGCCAGGGAATAATGAACTTGGCCGCAAAGTGTGTCGTGAGTTAACGTTGTTTCGTAAGCGTGCGGTGTACTTGAAGACCATGGACTGCTTCTGCATGATATCTGTCGACCTGCTTGAAAAACTTGACAGTATTTCGGGCGACGCTGGTATTTCTAAAGACTGTGAACTGTGCACGTGTCTAGCGCATTGCTTGGGTGAGATGTATTACACACGGAAATGATTGAACTGCGGCTGGGAAGTTTCGTGACGAGTGGTACGCCTCTGCTGGTAAGTATGAGAGTTAGTTTCTTTATTATGTGTGTGTAAAATTGAACGATCATAGCTTAATTGGATGTATCGTATAAATTGTACTTGTCGATCGGTATTAAATCCCATGTTTTCCATGTGAGAGCTACTTTTACATGATGATCTTCTCACGATCTCCCTATCAACGTCACAATCAGTACTACCGTTCAAATAAATTTAGCTCTTAATATTTCAATTATTGTGTGACAACAATAATATGCATGTTGTTAAGATGGAGATGGGGAAAAATATCTGAGTAACATATTTTTAAAATTTACTTCACCGTGTAAGATTTCGAACTAGAAGTAATTGAAAATTATTATCATTATTTGAATTATGAAGTAACAACAATCAATACTGATTATCAAAATCACGTCAGTTGGCATTACTTGTAACACTATCTATACTCTGAAGACATTCCTTAACAAGTTCGCGTAACTTCAGTACTATCGCGTACCTTGATGTACAAATCAAGGGAACTTTATAAGGAAGACACTGGTACACGTTATGAGTGCTCCATTACTATCAATTGTAAGGCCCTACTCTGCTGTGCTGGCTTTTCATCATGCTAATATTTTTACCAGACTTCAAAGACACGACACTGTATCCTATTACACAACTGTGTAGCAAAGGCGAATGAGTGCCTCTATCTCATGTTGGTTTACATGTAAAAATTTCACATTTTAAAGAAGAGCATTCTGAAAATAAATGGTAGAGGTCTGCAAAATATTGCGTGCAGCATACTAACTGTTTTGTAATAACCGTTCCGCCATCGATTTGTTGCGTTTTCGTTTCGCAGATAAACATATTAAGGTCAGCTAAGTAATTTTCAACGTAAAGATTATTATATCATATTGAAATACGTATAAAGAGCTTGAAAGGTGACCGCCTAACAATTGAGGGGGCACAGATTCATAGTGGTGTCTCAGTTATTTAGTAGTATCGTTTTCATTTATATTATTCACATATTCCATAAGAATATTCTGTAATGAATATTTAATTTTTAACTCAATTTCTGTATTCCATTTTAGTATTGCAAGAATGTACTGCGTTTTGCATGTGATTACAAAAATTTGTTTACGAGGGAATTTTTTTTTAACAAACTTACGCCACTATAAATTTAAGCCCCTCAATTGTTCATGGAGTCTGAATATTGGCGTTGCACGTCGATAATCCGTCGTCGGTTTAGAGTGTCTGGTATTTCGGTCGTCCCTGCCAACGTGAGACGGAATACACGTATAAAAAACCATGGCCGTTATTTACATTATGCCATAGCATCCATGTTTGCGCTTTGCTGTCGGTAATCTGTTTTTGTTCGTTTGATACAGTGTTTATCTCATGATGCTGCTTGATTATCCATCCTAAGTACCTAGAGCAGGTAGAAGCAATGGTGGACATCCTCCTTCTGACTTTCTCTTTTTCTTGCCTGCGAGATTTCTCTCTGCATCAGCAATGACAGAAAAATCCGGTTAGAAGCAGAGGAGGCTTAATTAAAACCTTTTCCCCGGGAAATTCGGTAAAAATATCTTTGTGGCGGCTGTATTCTTTTTTTTTACATATTTCCTTATTCCGGTCTCCCAACGCATGACCAATTTTATGCAAAGATATTTACTGTATGAAACTTGATTTCTTTCCTTCTTTTATTTTTAGTTTACAAACAAAATAACATAATATATTCACATACTCTTATATTTACTGTTATGATTGTTGACCTCAGTTTGGCCCCTCCAAAGTTAGTTGGCGACACGGGCAGCTTTCTCCACCCCCCTAAGGTCAACTGACTCTTAAGCCATCCTGGTCAGAAACATACATTAATTGATTTCTCTATGTTAGAGACACACATGACCTCGTGGTGTGCCAGACTAAGTCTATATCTCGTCTGTTCTACATGTTAGCTGCGTCAATAAGACTCTCATGTTCTAACATTTTCTTCTGCGTTGTCCCTGGTTGTCAGTACTTGTATTCTGAAATGTTAAGCTGTAATGTTAGTTAATATTGATCGGTATGTGGAATTCCATCGTACCACCCATATATCTTCGAGGTATTACAGAAATTTAATAAAACTCTCTCTCTCTCTCTCTCTCTATATATATATATATATATATATATATATATATATATATATATAAAGACACACACATATATTTCCTTTGTAATTTCTCTTTCAGCCCAATAAGTATCGTAAATCAGATGTCTCTCTCCTGTACACATAACCAAAGATAAATATGTACCTTACATGTTAGAGAATCACTGATGGCAACTTATAGTAAAATACCATATGATGGATTTGCATTGGTCCATAAAAATTGCTGCAAAACATAAGTGCTGCTGAGTTTCGTTTATGAACTGAATGTACTTTAAGTATATAAAGTTGATCTGCTCCCTAATGCACTTGAGCAACGAAATTACGAACGCATGGTTTAGAGTCCTGAAGGTGTAGAATACTTCTGCTGATTTACATCCTGCGATAATGATAAAGTGCTGTCAGCAAGCAAAGCCAAACATTACCTAATCACAACTTTCAACGTTGTAGCTTGCGAAAAATCAGACCTATATTTAAGAGTACGTTAATTTGGAATGGTGTGCATATTTGGACTGTTAGACTTGTGCCAGACTTAATTGCTCATGACAAAACAACAGCCTCGCTACAATTATAATTTTCTGCTGCTGTTTTGTATGGACGAATATAATCGGCGAATGTATATAACGATCGTGTCCATACACCTAAGGCTTTTTTTTAGACTTGTTCGGATTTTTTGTTTGGGTAAAAGACGGGTCGCTATACAATAAATGTCGACGTAGGTTCAATCAGTTCATCGTCGATTTTTGTAATTGAGGTACTGCATACTAGAATTTGAACAGCGGTAACTCAAGTGTCGTCTAGGGAAAGACAAGGAGGGAGGTCAAAAAGTAAGAGCGAAAAGACTCGTGATGATAATAGAAGAATTGGTCAAAACGTTGGCAATCGAATGCTTCCACATTACCACACCACAATAAACTAATTCAAGTTGCACTTAATTTTTTGCGGTGGTCGAGGGGTCAGACATCTCGCCTCCCACCAAGGCGATCCGGGTTTTTTTCCCGGCGGGGTGGGTCACCGGATTTTCGCTTGCGGAAATAGTGCCGGATGATGCCTTTGGTCGGCGGGTTTTCTCGGGGATCTCCCGTTTCCCCCGCCAGTTCATTCCGGCGATGCTCCATACTCACATCATGTCATCCCTCACCAGCGCTAAAGAACTCGATGTTAAGTGCTGACGAAAATCTCTTCCCTCACTTCACTCGCCAATTTCATAACGCAAACTTGTAGCATATAGTGTACAACATTAACGCGACTAGTAGCGCGATAATTTGGGTTGAGTTAGGTTAGGGTGTGTTGTAGGTGATATTTGGTGCGGGCGTACGATGGAAAAGGGAAGTTAGGTAGGATAAGGGAAAAGGAAGGGTGGGGATGAGTGAGTGCTACGTGAATTGTTTTGGTATCGTATAAATTGTTTCGTGATGGTGGTAAAGATAGTAAATTCCTTTTAAAATAGTGCCTCTCCGTGGAATCAAACCCTGGAATGAGACGATGACAACGTCTTAGCATAATATTATAAATGTTAACATTATGCATATTTAGGTTTTGAAAATAAGAAACATAAGTAGGGGGGTTATCAAAATTGAAATGGATTTTGGCATTGCGTCACTTGTAAAAGAAACGACAGTAGGGCCTATTTAAGTAGAATTTTAGAAAACTAATGTTAAAACAGTAACGTTATTTGAATTATTTGAGAAATTTATAGATTCTAAGATGGCTGAGCCAAATTGGTTGACACGGCAATCATTCCAAGAGGTAATTTAAGAAGGGAAACTCTTTTGGAAATCAAGTAAACATAGTTCCACAATTTTATGGCTGGACAGTGTTGTTGGACGGGAAGGGGATAGCAAAGGAGGAGAAAATTAAAATGTTGCCAACCGTGCAGAATCCGTTAATTGTTGGGAAATTCGGGAAAATTTATGGTGACTTAGTGGAATAAATACCGGGTTACCAGATGTCCTAGTCTTATGTCAGGATCATGCTAGTCAAACAAGCTGGTTGGGGCGCTTACGTCACGAAATTGTGGAAAAATATTCACCTAGCAAAAATCCTCCCTCCGCGTCCATTCCCCATAGAAACAAAAGCACATATTATTATTATCATTATTCCAGAATGATTTAACCAAACTAATTTAAAGTAATGACTGAATCAACTACAAACAAAAAATGCATAACAATGGATAGTCTCTTTGTATAACATTCCGTACGTTATCGTTACACTAATAACATGCAAGTCCATTTCGTATCCCGGGGAAACAATAAACTGATTAACAATTAATTTCACAAACGAGCAGCACTGCTACAGGCAGTTTAAGTATACTTGATTTAACTTGGTAGGGTTATTAATTTGCATGTAATCACTACACTTTTGTTTTATTGATTATGCATTAGCAGCTTACAGTTTGATGAATGGTAGTCAAGAATTTGTCTCTCGTATTTGCGGTTAACAGAATAATAAGAAAAGTTACAGAATATATTTTATCAACTGTGTTGAATCAGCACTTGACTAAGAAGAGATTTGGTCATATTTCTAAATCGAATGATAATATTAAAAATTATTAGAATGGATAAGTTGTGTGACTGTAGGCAATATTAACTAGTAGTTATAGAAATTATTTTGAAGATAACGGCAATGATAATTTATTATTTAAAGTATTCACTGGGTCTCAAAACCGAACACTGATAATTAACAACTTTAGTGCACTCAGCCTTCCACTGAAGCATGCCACTGTAGCGTGATGGCTTATGGTTGAAGCGTTTATCATGTCTTGGATAAGAATGATGTGTTTTTGTGATTCAAGTTGATATTTTCCCGGTTTAAACTATCTTACTGTTGATGGGTTATTAAGCTAAACTTATCAAAGAAGCTCCAATAGAGTAGTCCACGCTTGGCATGTGACGATGTTTGTAGCGTCAAGCACGTATTTTTTAACGCGAAAAAAATGTTTAAAAATTACATATTTTAAATTATGGTTTTATTTTTTTGAATGCGGCATGGCATGTCTATAAAAAGCATGTTCAAGGTTCCATTAAAATAAATAAATAAATATCTGAATGTTTTCTAGTTCACCTGATTGGTGAATATAGAAAGATTCGTTGACTTTATGCCAAACAAATTTACAAAATTTTTTTGTTGATCCGTCGCTAATTAAGCAGTTAGGAATTCCATGTCTTTGGAAATTCACAGATTTATCTATGCTAGAGAGCAGCCTTAACAGTTTTCAAATGAGAGAGAAGGAAACATATGAGAAGTAAACTCTATCTCAGAAAATTCGTCGCTAAGAGTTTAAGAACAGTGCTGGCATTAATAACACCTCAAAAACAAATGTATTTCAGCGAGTCACTCGAATGCATTGACGATTTGGTGATTCTGTTCCTACCGTTGTGCATTAACATTTCGTGTATTCGGAAACACAAAAAGTTTTATTTTACTTAGTTCTCATTTTATATACTGGGTAATAGTAATAGAGCAGTAACACTGTCTGTAAGTATAGTATTTAAGTAATTGACTGGACAGACACACTGGTAAAAATGGCCTGTATTCCTCAATATCGCGCCACCAATTTTATAATACATTCTTTTAAGGGGATTTGTACATGGAAAACCGGAAAATATTTTTAAATTGCACATGATGTTTTTTAGAGTGGCCCATGTGGTTAGCTGAGTAATGTTATGGGTCCTGTAAACGAAACTGATAGCTGAAACTGTACTCTTGAGGAGTTTGTGAGGATTACAACAGTTCAAGTACATGATCGTGAGCATGTGTTTAATATCATATCATTATCAACGACTGAGAATGAAAATGAAAGTTTTACATTACGACTTGAAGTACCAACCAATAGTTGCCTAAAGTGAAACTATGTATTCGATAGAAATTAAAAATTTTTGTCCGATACATATTTTCACTCTTGGTAACTACTGATTTGTCAATCAGTAATGTAAGTGCTAAAACCATTAAGTAAAATTTTAATCTTCCTTCTCTTCCTCGTTGATAATAATGTGATATAAAACATGTATTCCTTAGCAGGCGTTTCAAAAGAGTGTGTGAACTTCTATAATCCTCACAAGCTCCTCAAGATTGCAGTTGCAACTGTCACTTTTGTTGTCAGGACACATAACTTTATCCAACTAACCACAGTGGCCACTCTAGAAGACATAATGTGCAGTTTAAATATGTTTTCCTTGCACTAGACCCTTTAAATCCAGGGGGCTTATTCTGAGTTATTCGTTTCGTTTCCTTTCAACAAAAATCTTCGTTACTTTTCGAATTTTGGTTACTTCACCGAAAGTTGGTATTCTGAGTGCTCGCGAGTGTTCGTTTGACGTCACTGCGTTCGATATCTATGGTTGAAACGAAACGAAAAGCAACACGCCTCCGTTTAGCGTTCGTGACGGAGTTTTACAGGAGAAAATTGCGATTGTGCTGTACAAGTTTTGTTATTTGAAGTTACGGAAAATAATAATCGTGACATATTATGTAAACAGAAATGCTTTCGTGATGAGAAATGATTTATTTTTAATTGCAAACGGTGTGTTAAATGTTTCCTCCAACTATGGCTGAGAAGGAATGTTATGTTCTCACCACATAATGTATTGGATAACCTGTATAGTCAAATATTTAGTGCAATAGTGTTTTGCTCCTGCATGTTTTTAAAATTGATGAAAGGACTGAATCTGTAAAGTATTGATACGGCGTGCGTCGAAACTTTTTGGCATTCTATGCCTCATAATTTTTTCAAATGATTTGGTAATAGTGAGGACACGTGCATTGGTACAAAACGTATTTATTTCTTTTAAAGTTTATTTTTTAATCGGCTATTGAACATTCGCAAACTTTTCTAAATTATTTCTGAGTTCTTCAGGCCTGCATTAAAAGGAATGGCATACAGTCTGGCAATTTACAGATTCAGTTAAATGTATTTTTAAATCTTATGTTACATTAAACAGAACTGAGGAGTAAACACACTTTGTACTTGTACAAAGACATTCTCTCCACCCCAACCTATGAGTGAGCAGAAACATTTAAATAAACCTTTGAAATATTTCAAGTGAATCGTTTTTATTACGCTAGCATTTTAAATCACGTCGATAATATAGTAGGCCTACTTCACGATTATTATTTACGAACGTCCAAACCTCCAAACAAGTTCATAGCCATGTTCATTCCTGTTTTACACCATTCACCCTCGTACTGATGATTTCACGATAAAATAAATGACAATTACCATGCTTGTGTACGACTGCAGTGCATATTGAACTGCAAATGAATTGATGATTTGTTGCGAATTGATATATTATTGTAAGCATATCTGCAACAAAACTGCAAATAGAGTCAAGTGATTTGTAGGCCACTTATCTGACTCGCTCACGTATAGGTCCTATATAAAACGTTCCATTTAATTATGTACTAAATGTCTAATTTTAGCTTTACTTGCAAAGTAGCGTCGACATCTTGCAAAATCAGATGTTCAACATTCTGTTAGGCCTAAAATATTTGTCAAACCGTGGCGGAATTAACAAGCTAATATGAACTTTATTTCTATAGTACTGTACTCAAAACGATATACGAGTGTTTTCTAACGTAAAGTGTGGGCTTACTTGAAATAAGTATACTTGAAGCATTTACCAGGAATACAGGATATTATGTCTACATACTCTCGTGTTACAGTTTAGTCATATTTACAGTATGTTTTTGTGTATATCAGCACGAGAAATTTGTAAAAGGTTACGTAAATGAATGACATGGTACACCATGAACAAAGGTATAAATATTATTCAGAAGCTGTATTAATAGGTATCTCAATTCACAAACATAATGTTTGTAACGATTTCTTTTCAATAAAATTCACAAATTTATTTGCTCTCCATTAACAGCAACAAAAACAACATATGCAGTATATGCAAATTGACAAAATTCTAATATTGTTTTAGACTGACAAATGCGGGACTTTCGACGAAATTTACATTTTTTAACCAATATTATTTCTTTAATAATAACATTTCAAGTGCTCAGCTAGAAAAACAGTAATAAATATTGTTATTTATTTTATTTGTGCCCATTTAAAAATAAAACTACACAAAGTTTTATTAATTACTATAAAATATATAGTTAAAATTTATGTGAGTAGTGTTGCCACCTTGCATTTGCGTTGACGGGCTATAGGACCGAAAGAGGACGGCTAACGAAGACCCGAACATTGCCGAAGTTTCAGCGAGCTTTAACGAAGAACTTCTTGGAATACGAATTTTTCATTCCCGAAGATTTTGTTTGTTTTGTAAGTATTCGAAAAGTAACGAATTCGTTATGGAAACGAATAACCTGGAATAAGCCCCCAGAAATAGTATGTGAGCTATTATTTTCTAAATCTGGAATTAGTTAAGTTAAATTTATTTCGTAACGAATTTTAACTGTGCAGAGCATACCATTAAACTTGGTTTGCAATTATCATGTATGCCATGTCCGGTTTTCTAGGATTTCTATTAAATCCTATTGTCAATACTGAAAGTAATAAGAGTAATGCTTTGTTACTTATTAATTGAAATACATCGAGAAATTTACACTAATAATAAATGTAGTACATAATATGACATCAAAAAAGTATTGGGTAATCTTTACAACAGATGTAAATATCAATCATAATTTCTTTTAATTTCTTAAAATGAGGAAAATGTCGATGTGACTTGAAAAAAATACGCAAGTCTTAAAATAATTTATTGTTCATTATGAAGTAAGTTTAATATATTGGAAAAAATACAAGACAAATTCATACTCGATGTAGTTATAATGTTTTACATACTAGTGTTCAAAATATAGTTATATTATTGCTCGCGATGCCAGTATGCTAACATGGAGCGTAACACATTTTTATTGATAAATTATATCCATTGTCCTGTAACACTTGTAAAATTGCTTAAAATATATCGATAATATACAGTACTGCATGCAACGTACGAAGCGTTTTTCCTACTACTTACAGTTTTCGATACACAATGCTAAAAATGTGTCGCCTTTCAACTTTGGAATATTATGCTTGGAGCGTTTTAAATACACGTGACAGTGCACCTAGGAACATAATCGGCAACACTGATGTTTTGAAATACGAGTCGGTTAAGTTCGTGACTGATTATGCAGTTGCCAATACATTGTATGCACTTTGGAAAAGAAAATGAAGTTGGTTATCTCTAAATATAAAAGATAAAACTGACTGATATATCAAACTACAGCCCAAACCACTGGACCTAGAGTCGTGATTTTTATTTTGTGTGCGTTCCCCTCAGGTAGTAGGCAAGCACAAAGGGGGGATTTTTCGAAATTCGACCTCTAACGGGATGAAAAGGTGTGAAATGTATTTCCTAAGAAACGTCGATAGATCTTGAACCCGTCCGCCTATCGTCAAGATTTTTACTTTAATAAGATACACATAAAAATGAATAGTAGCCAATTTAAGGATTTTTTGAAGTTGAACATTTAAGGGGGTGAAAAGACAATAAACGTGTTTCCGTTCAGCTATTTATATCTATCGAATCCTTCGGGATAGAGTGTTGGTTTTCACATCGAAATGTTACTTACGTAACTACCCAAAAATCTATTTTAAGATGTTTTGAAATTCGACCCCCAAGCAGTAAAAAGGGGCAAAAAGTGTTTTTTTATGAATCGTCTATATCACAGAAACACAATTGACTATCGTCGTGGATTTTACTTCAATTGGTTACGTATACAAATGTCTATGGCAAGACTCCAAGAAGTTTTGAAAATATTTAATTAAGGGGGTGAAAATACGTGAAATGTGTTTTCGATTATTCCTCCATATCTATCGAACCAATCAAGATATCGAAGTTCTCTTTGTTTTAAATTTATGCTTTTGTAAATATCCCAAGACCTTTAAAATATATATTCCTCATTCGACCCTAAAGAGGTTAAAAAAGGAGTAAAATATATTTTCGATTCTCAATCTATATATATATTGATCCCATTTGTTTTTAATAGCGACGTGATTTTTGTTTAAGACTGATTTTTACTCAAATACCTGAAAAGCAATTTTAGGAATTTTCGGAATTCCCCACCTAACGAGTTCAAAAGGGGTGAAAAGTGATGAAATGTGTTTTTAATTAATCGTCGGTATATCTTGAACCCAAAGGCTATTGTCGTGTTTTTCACGGCCAAGAGACACCGTTTAAGTAGTCTAAAATGTGATACAAGGGTATTTCGAAATTCAGTCATTTAAGAGGTGAAAATACCTGGAACGTCTTTTAGATAAATCTTCGATATATGTCGAACCTATCGAGATATTCAGTATATTTTCGCTTCAGGAAGATGATTACGTAAATGGCCGTAACATTTTTTAAGATTTTTAAAAATTCGAACTCTCAGTACTGTACAGGAGTGATATGTGATTTTTAATGAATGATTGATTTGTGTTTTGTGGAATGATCTATCGTTGTGATTTTCACTTCATTTGCATACTTGAACAAATATTTACGGTGTGAAAATAAGATTTTTCGAAATTCGACAATTAAAGTTGTTAAAAACGCATTTTTTTTTCTATCAGCCGATGATATTATCTAAACAGTAGAGATATTGAGGTGGTATTCGTGTCAGAACGATGCTTACGTAAGTACCTAAAAAAGGATGAAGTTAGTTTATTGGATAATCAATTAATAGAAAACTTTGTATGGGGAAGTTTCAAGGCAGACGACCCAAAAAGCAAGTACGACCAGCGAGAATTAAGTTATACAAGATTTTCATTCTAAAGTTCTATCCTTAGAGCATAGATAACAACTAGAGAGCTGATTGCCTATCCCTTTCCATGCTGTGAAGTGATTCCTAGATCTAATCAGCTGTTGATGGGCACCGAGCGAAACAAGTTTCTTATTTATTACTATATAGCGGTGAGCATATTGTATTTAAATATCACTCACATTTAAAGCAGCATATGTAGAATGATTCTATGTCGCATATTACCAGTATCCATCGATTCTCGTTACTTTTCGTTTAAAATAAGAGTTAGTTGACATGTTATGTAACCATTGTCTTGGCGTTTTCGTTTTCCAGTAATTTGAAGAATGAATTAAAAGTGAATCTGTATTTTATTGATTATAAACGATACAGTAGTCTATAAATCTCATTTGTCAAGGTCTTTGCAAATGTATGTCGCAACATTAATTATTTTGTAATGTTTTCGTATATTTTGCCTATCGCTCGATGTCGGTTTCACAACAAAGGCACCAAACTATCTCTAGTTATCCATGCTCTAAGGTTCTATCGAGACGTGGTGTTGTACAACCTATATGAGCCCAGGAAAATAATATTTCGTTTTTAAAAGTAGTTTTCATGAATAATTTCAACATTTTGTGGCACGGAGGGTCTGATGCCATACTGAACCAAGTCCTTTTATCTTAAATACTTGGAAAAGTAAGTTTAAAATTCATACATGAACCATGAAATTCAGTATTGATGTACATGTAGTAGTTCTTATTACATTATTTGATCGTGTTTATTTAGTTATACATACGTCTAATTTGGGGTAAAAGAAAACAACTTCCTATTTCAGGAAGAAAAAATGGACTTGGTTCACTATGGCATCAGACCCTCCAGTTGTTTGTAACTCCGATCTATTGTTCGGGAGGTTATGGTTGAAATTCCTTTTAAAGGCTCTGCAAACGTGCAAATCTGACACAAGAAAAAACCGCAAGGCAAATGAAATTAGTGTAATTTGTATGAAGTCGTTCAAAAGTGATGAAAATGGATTATGGAGTCCACTATCTACTGAAGTTCCTCGACAGCATCAGCCCACATATACCATCTCACTAACCTCAAGGTTGGTCAACAAATATATTTATATTTCTGCAAAACTTTATCCCGCCAATGGTACTTAACGTCAAGCTACATGTCCTGCTGCAGAGTTAACTCAACTAGCAGCTTTGTCATTCTATCAATTGATGACTGAACTACCTATCTGGTGTACAAAATGATTTTTCAATTACAGCACATATTACCTGCTGTGAATAACAAACCGCGAGTGAAGCCGTAGGCGCACTGCTAATTTCATACAAAATTATTGCAAAAATAAAATTACAGCTCATACAAACGTGACACGATTTCTTACAGTCTGCCATAGACACAATGATAACTTATTACAGAATTCGTTTACGTCTGAAAATACACTACAGACTGTTTGTTCACTTTTAAATAAGCACTTCGGAAGCCCATTTTGCCAAGCGTGGTAGTTAAATATATACTTCGTGTTGGTCTCAGAATGTAACATTTTGGTACAGTGAAATCTAAACATAGTGTTTATTATGCTATGCTACTCTATCGATATTCTCTACCAGAAATAAAGCTAAAGAAACTCCAAATTTGTCTACGATTAGGAAGGACAGGTAAATTAGACGTAACTGAGAAAATACACATTTGAAATAAGTCCGGAATGCTGTGATGGAGTAGTTGTCACATGATATCCTTCACACGATGATAACTTCTAACCGCTATCTGGCCATGTTTTTTTAAGGGATCACGCTTGAGGATTAAGCTGCGGGTGGAGATAAGCGAGTCCGCCGGACAGCTGTTGGGCGTAACCCGGCGTCTATAAATACACCAACAGATCTTTGCCATTGTTCTACAAGCTAGGTGAGGAGAATGTCGAGTATCCGACAGTTAAACAAGATACGTCTCCACATCTGAAGGTAACATGTAGCATTATTTGGGCGTTACTGCGCTTCATTCATCTGTATAACTAGGGCGCAGGAAACTTGACTAACACCGAACGTTTCCGTTAGTGTTTGAAAACAACGTAAAATACTTTTAGGTTAAACTTATTCTGCTATATGTTTTGAAGTGGCACCAAATAGAAGGCCTACTTTGGCAGTTACGAAAATTGTAAGGTATTTTAATAATGCACACATTATAGATAACTTCAAGAACTTCTTTACCAAGAAAAAAAATATCAGTTATCATAATTGCTTGGATAACAGTCTACTATTAAAGTAAAATTAGTTATTTGCTAACATTTATTCTAGGATTACTGAATTACGAATCATGTTTTCATAGATTATTGCTTCATACTGTTTTATGAGTATCGTCCGTAACAAAAGACTTCTATATCATTTTTAGACAATGATATTACTACATTCTTTCTGTGTACTGTAAGTTGATTAGTGAAACTTCAAGGAAATAGACGTCAAAATCCTGACTCTTATATAAATATTTATTACATTTATAAATGGTTTAGTTTACGAATGTAGATCTAAATTTTATTTACTATAGTGATTCAAGTTTTCGGTGTTAAATCTTTTCTTGTGAATTTTTAACTAGTGCTATCAAATTAAAAATATTCAGTCAATTAATATCAGTGACTATTCTGTCACTGACCAACAGAATCAGTCAAATTGACCGACAAGTTATAGTCCGAGGCAATGACGTACACTGTAATCCAGTGTATATCAGAGCTTAGTCAGGGAAGTTCGGCAGAGGTAACAAATATATATATATATAAAACTTGTAAATACCGCAGTAATGTCACTGAATAGTAACCAACATCACTGCATAATAGTGCATAATTCGGGCAATCTTGCAGAACCATATAACATAATTTAAAGACGTCCACGATGAATTATGTCAAAATTTAATCATTATCTTCTCTTCCAGGCCATTGCTCGGCTATTAAATGCAATGTCCGAGATTATCTCATTAAGCAAGAAGACATAAGTTCATTCGCCGAGATGTGAGAGTTGTAGTTTGTAAACAAGAGTGCGTGATACTCTTGTAAGTGGCAAGGGGTGTACAAACTACTCACCAGCGCGCTGCTGCAGTGTGACGAGAGTTAAATTGGTGACTGGTCAAGCGAGTGTTCATATTGTTTCCTGATAAAGTTTTAATCATACAGAAACGTCAGCTGTAAATGTGTTTAACATAAATAAACAGTTGTACGTCCAACTAGGGCTGTAATGTAGGCTACTGTTTGTTCACTCATCGATCGTAGATCGTGAAACATACAATGCATGTTGGGTATAGCAATTATATCTATAACACGTGCAGCATTAAGAGAGCGTGGTAGATAAATACACGCTGAAAGCATAAACTGATTTTTACGCTTATTTTGAAGCCAATATTAATAAAATGCTCAATGACAGTCCTATATAATGTTATTTGCCAACGTTATGACTAAATATTTATCCAGAATTACTAATTCATTACGAGTGATCTCTTCCGCCGCAGTTAAACGCACGAGGTTCCGGCGTCAGAGATTGTGTTCACAGAAGTTCGTAACACTGGAAAAAATTTTGTTTAAAACGTTGGCTGAAGCTATTATTGTCTATAAGATTGCTAAGGGTTAATTTTCGCAAACTGGCTTCAGGAAACCTACAGTTTTACATTAATGTCTTTAGCGTTGAATTATGTTCCACGCCCTCTTAATGATATCAATCACATCTTTACTTCGCATAATGTCTATAAAATGGTTAGTGTCGATGGTTTTGTTGAAAGTATGGTGTAAATATCGTTAATGTGGAATGATTATATTAAAAACATTATTTTGCGGGTTACATCAATAATTGTGTTACATTATTCTGGTTTGTTTGTCGTTTCACATGCATTGTTAACGTTCATGAAGAGTTACAATATGCGTGTCAATATTACATTGTCCATATCACATTGGTGTAACATTGTCGTCTACCTGAGAAATGGGGTTTTATGCCCGGATTTCAGCATTGTGTATCGTACTGGACGATGTCGCTGTTCAAATAGATTTCTCGGGTTTCTTCATATCTATCTCACTCACACTCATAGGTCCCCACGACTTTGTGTGTTCATACTCGCCTAAATACCACTAATCCGTACATGGTATTCTACGATCAATACCTGTCTGACACTACAAATTGCGAGCAATCCGGACACCCCTGATTACAAGCGTAGGCCTACGTGTGCTGAGAAACCAATTTTTTTTCACGCTATAGTTGTCACTGTCGACTTAACAACTGCCACACACTTGATTATTGTAGTTGTCACTGTCGATTTAACAACTGCCACACACTTGATTATTGTAGTTGTCACTGTCGATTTTAAAGCTACCACACATTTGCTTATTGTAGTTGTAACTGTTGAATTTAAAGCTACCACACACTTGATTATCGTAGTTGTAACTGTTGATTTTATAGCTGCCACACATTTGATTATTGTAGTTGTAACTGTTGATTGTATAGCTGCCAGACATTTGATTTACACAGAGACTGCACTCAAAAAGGTCGCTAAAACAGTTCGGGAACCTACTGTGAACAGTTTATATCGAATATGTCTTGCAACCATTTTCGCAAAAACCGATTATTTGGTAGCGTCATTGGAACAATTGTACTTATTCCAATATCAAGACCACTATCATATTTGTGCCTTTATTTAGAATAACTGAATTCGTTATTTGACAAAGGAAACAAGTCCATCAACCTCCATTGTGAGAAAAATTAAAATAACTCATTAAAACAGGTTTACAGTAGTACAAAACATGCATGAGAATACTATTACCTAGTAAACACTAAGAGGAATATATTAAGCAATTAAAACATATAGTATTGCAATTGCATCAGTTGCTATAATGATTTTTGCAACACGAACATGTTCCTTTTTTATGGGTGTGTTTTGTTAATTTATGGCTATTATAACTAATTTTACAAATATTAATTAAAATAGTGAATTTTGTGTAAGCCATAAGTGACTGATGGGCCATCAGAAAACGTACTTTAACCATTACGTCAGTTGTTATAGTGATTTGTGTCTGGGACTTGTTTCCCTTTTCAAATTAATTGATCAATTTCAGTGAAAATGGCTTTCATATCCACAGTATCCACAGAAAAAGTAATATTTCTTGTACTGGAAATAACTTGTTTAGAGCCTCAATCGTGTATGTCTCTCCTGGGAAGTGTGTAGTAAAATCCAGGATAATTAAGTTTCCGTTGGCACCTCTGACGGTTTAGTAAGAAACATATTTGGCGAAATTTTTTTCAGGCTGTAGGAGAGTTCTTGTATCATAACATAACATACGTTTCGCAAGGAAGACCAATTGAAAAGATTTCTGTATTATGTCTCCACTTAAGATCACAGTAGTTTCTCCAACATGCCAACTTTATGGGCATTAATGAATTCATTGACCACCAATTTTTATCAGGCTCAAATAAACACACACGTACATATATATGCATGTTTAATTATAAAGACTTAAGAGTATTGTAAGTTAAAAATTTTGCGAGTATTAACGACGGAGGTTTTAGAGCGCTAGAAATTGTCGAGGATTGGAATACGGACAAACATCGAAGTCCCGTAGTGGTAGTTGCCAGAGAAATTTCGCCGCCAAGCGGCATCATTTGCCTCTTTCCCACGTGTGACGTTTGGAATAAACAGAAACAGAAAATCTGAAAGCGCAATGCCTGACAGCTGAAAACCCGACCCTAACAACTGAGCTAAATGCTAAACAAAAACTTTTGGAGCAGGTATTTAAAAAAAATAATTTCCCAATGCTGACTCTACGTTAAGTTTACAATTAAGTAAAATAAACGTTTCATTATTTATTATTTATTACGAAAAAATATAAGTTTTTAAGACCATCGTAGTCTGTATTTTCCGTATACAGATTACGATACAAATTTTTTATGTTGGTTATGTTTCAAGTCATCATCTAAAAGTCGCAAAAATGTCTAGAGACCAGTGACAATATTAAATATGTTTCATGAAGCAGAGGTAAGTTTATTTGTACTAAAGGGCCATGGTTAAATATAACTGTGTGGTAGTTGCACCAGTTATACGCAGTGAATCAGCAGAGTAATCGAATGGATCTTCATTTGCACCTCGAGTCACAATTGGAAATGAGTAGATCCCCGCATTTTTCAGTTGCGCATGCGTGAACATAGCCAATGTACCAACGCCTAAGTATTTGATACGCTAATATTTACAACCATTTTGTAGATTTCGCGTGGCATCTTGTACTTCTGTGTGCTTATTTAATTCCACAACAGCGCAAATAAACACAACATATGTGCATATTTTGCAGTCCTCGTTCGAACAAAAATAATCACTGATATAAGGTTTTCCCGTTTAAGTGATTATAGGCATATTTATTTTTCGAGTTTAAAGTTAAATGATTTTGATTTGTAAGTAAACGTATTTAGCCAAAGTAACTCTCCACCTTACTTAGAACCTAAGGTAAAACCTATTACAAAGTAACATTTTATTACTCAGCTTATTGACACCAGAGCAACAACAAGCATACATTTTTCCTTACCAAATTAGTCCATAAGAAATTGTACTAACTATTGGTTATTCGGGATAAAGTGAGCTCTAAAAATTTAACCTTTGAGAAATATCACTAGCAGTTACTGAATATTATTCAACATTATCTATAGTCCCCTTACTGTTTGTATGGTTGGCAGATAGATTACGAAATTTAGTTCTGTATATTTTCCTATTTAATTACAACAATACTGAATCAAAATCAACAGAAACCCCCATAGTTGTATTTTACATAAACAGTTAACTGTTTTATTGACATATATAAGTGTCTACCAACTGCACAATTTATCTTCCACACGCGATTATCAAGTGACAGAGAGGCCAGACACATTTTCTCTTCATAAGCCGTTGCGTGCGGAAAGAAACGAATTGAACGAAAATAGTAATTTAGTAAGGTTTTCGGAGTGCTCACTTTAACCCAATAACTTGTGCGAGGAAAATGCTATATTGTTGATGCAAGGTCGGTAAATTCTCTTTCGTATAACTTCAACATATTTTGACAGCTTCTAACAAGAGACAGGAAATATTCGCCAATTCGTTGACTTGTAAATAACCTTTAAGAATATTTGCTTACTGAATAAGATAATGACTGCTCATTGGCTACACGCTGGCATAGCGATATCACACGAGTGGTTCTGAATGTATTTCTTATTAACACGACGCCTTCCTGCAATTGTCAAATATAAGTAGAGGCAATAACGAAAGTGACAGGAAACTAAAGTGGTTTGCATGTTAGCTTGTGCTCAAAATGAAAATGTTTCAAGTCTCTTGCAATAACTGTAAATAATAAATATTTTGTTACGTGGGTGTCGATTAAAGACAATATTCACAGTACACTTTAGGCCGCTTATTAAAATTCACCAGGGTACAGTAGGTCAGCCAAAATATCAAGTTTTCAGTGTTTGAAATTTCACCCTAGATAAGTTTACCTGTGTTTGAAATTCAAACTAATGGTCTCTCGGTAAAATACTGAAACCAATATTATATTTAAATATGAATATAATAAATGTAAAGAACCCACTGTGGGTAGAGCACTTAAAAAAAACATTTATCGTATAGAAAATATGTAGGTTTTTAAATTATATTTGTCATTTTCAAACTTTGAATAGCATTACAGGTGTTTATCAAATCCTGGTAATCGAAAATACCCGGTCAGGTGGCTGAGATGACCTACCCTACTCCAGCGTCTTAATTTCTGTAAGCACCTATAGCGTAATGGACATCTCGTGTTAATTTTGTATCTAAAAATGTCAACTGAAGTAGCATTTAATGTCTAGAACAGATACTTTAAAAGTAGTGTCTTCAGAATTGTTGAGTTGTATTAAGTTATGCTAAACAGAGTGTATAAAAGCTGTTCTGTGTGCAGGTTACTCGGCAGGATGTTAGGGTCCTCGTGGCGACAGTTCCTGCTGGCTGCCCTAATTATCTCTCTTGCTGCCACCGGAGGGAATGCTGCAGGCCCATCCAATCACACAGCAAGGTAACATCTACGTAGGGAAATAAGACTTTGCGTCCAAGAACCCTAAACTGATTTACCTTAACTTCGCGGATATTCCCTTTCAGAACCCAATGTAAGACAAATAAAAAATATATTTTGTTTTCTATATTTACCAATGTATGGTGTTAGTTCAGAATTGTAGGTTTCTCCAAGCCAATTTGCAAAAAAAAAAAAAAAAAAAATCAAACAAGAGAAATCCTAGACAATGGTTTTTACCAACTTTCTGAGCAAAAATTTTTCTAGAAATACGTATATCTGAAGAACAATCTCTGACGCTTAAATATATTACATTTAATTGCAGCGCAAGAGACCATGCTTAACAAATGCACAATTCTGGGTAAATGTTTGCTCATAAATTAAACAAACATAATTATCAAGGATTGCTATTACGTAGTTTTTCTAAAGTGACTTTCAAAAAGTGTAGATCTCAATTGAAGAATTCAGCGCTTATTTTTCTACCACTTGCTCTTTAATTTTGCAGTGGTTTTGTAAATATACTTTTTACTCAAATTAATTCATATATCAAAAATTATTTCCGGTAGTTATAACACTTATATATCATTCCTTGTATCTGAATTTTTCTGTTGCAATGCACCAAACAGATTTTTAGATTTTTGCCCTTGAAAAAGCACATATCTTGTTAAAAAAAAAAAAAAGGCAAAATGAAGCAAAATTATTTTTGCTAGCAAACGGTACATTATTTTGAAAAACGCCCTGGCATAATTGTGTATCGTATGACTGTTCACACTGTCAAATTTTTTCAAAGGATTTGGTTAATAAATATTCGATTTATTAGCAATTATTTGAAATAAACGAAAGATCATGGCCTTAAGGAAAGTAGGTACTGTTCTTGTATGAGTTGCGGTATTTACCAATCATATATTTTGTTTACCATTTAAGCTTTACTCTCAGGGTATTTTGTGTAATTAATAAAAAATTTACTTCGCTCGTACACTTGTCAGTAAACCAATTACGATTTACTTCCGAGTAAAATATTTCAATAAAACATTTATTCCTATTAATTGCAAAAATATCCCTAATTTTAAATTTGTCATTTGACAAATATTTTCCATACATTTGTTACAGCCGCAAAATGAATAATATTTCAGAGTTGGGAAAAATGTACTTACTTAATATAATGCAAAGTAATGTGGGTGTGTTGCAAGGTAATCTTCACTTTGCGACGCGTGTACAAATGCATAGGTTGGCTGAACTGGTAGCGGCTAGACACGAGGGTGATGCCGTTTCTAATAGGCAAATCTTGAATGTGTACAGACATGCGAAGTACAGTTTATCTGACAATACACCCGCGCCACGCAAATGTTAAATAAAACAATTTTACGTATGTGGCATTGTTAAGTTTACCCAAACATTCGATGTATTACGCATATTCATAAAATTAAAAAAAAAAGGAATCTCAAAATTACTATGTTGAATGCTTTTTTTGAGCAATGAGATTTTACCACGTACAACAGTAGCTTCTCCGAAAACAAGAATTTGCTTTGCAGAAAAATAATGTTACCAAAATTTTGTATTTCACTTATTAAATAAATTTAACTTTAAAAGCTCTAGCACTATTTAAATATCCAAAAGTAAGAGGAAACTTAAATATAACACCATTCAGTATGAAAGTAAATAGTTTAGCGCAATCGCGCCTGAAAGAAATTATTTAAGGAATGCTTATGTATGATAAAATTATAATTCACTAGAATGAAACATTTGTAGCATAGCTATTGTACGGAAAGAGTAATATACGTGGTTCAGTAAAAGGGTTACTGTCGGAAATACATCGAAGAAATTCGAAAGGTCAAAGAAAATAGGCCGAGAACATGTCTATGTACTGCCCAAAAGATAAAAGTATAAAACAGATATGTTTAAAGGTTCGAACATTACGTAAAAATTAGAGAAAAGGCCACTGCTATTTTAGACTACAATATAGTCATAAGATAATATCAAATCATTGGTTCTGACATTAAAATGTATAAAAAATTGTAAGATTAGAATACGAATTAATATATTTAAATTCCACCTGATTTTCACGAGAGAAGCTCAAGGAACAATTACAAAATGAGAAAAAAATAAAGTAATACGTAAGATATATACAGAATGTAATGGATCAACACCGACAAACTCCGGCAGGTGATTCCTTATGAAAAAAAAAAAAAAAAAGAAGAAATTGTACTTGGCATTTTTTTGCCTAAACCTAATATTAAAGGAGTAAGAAGTCTCTGAACACCAAAATTTATGACAGTTTTTATCCAAAATATCGGAAACTAAACGACATAAAAAACAATACTGTTAGCATTTTTTATGCTATTAGGATCTTCAAGCCAACAGCATATACAGCATGATACCTGCCACCCCTATGAAAATATTAGGGGTAGCTATCCTCTAATTGCATATAACTATTTAACCGTCAATATTTTCAAACATTTGAAGATTGTACACCGAGAAATAAGACCTGTGCAACAAAACATGTCCTCTTGTTGCAACTGTTTAGGACATGCCATCTTTGCTCAAAACACACCTGAATATCCGCGCAGAGATACAGAGCCTAGAACATATGTAATGCTGCGAACATACGTGTGATATGTTCAGTATGCGGACGATGGTAGACATTCACTGTGAATAACTAGTACAATACTGTTAAAGTCGCAGATCAGTTTATTGCTAGCATTCTGCGTACATATCGTAGCAGTTGAGAACGAAAATGGTGGGTCCCAGGCAGCTGAAACATGTGTAAATGGTATTATGTTCGTCATGCTGATAATAAACCAAACGTATGTCGTACGTATGATTTGTTTTAATTTTTAATAAGGAGTATGCGGGTGGAGTTTGTTCGTGATTTTCACAACAATACGGACGTTTTACTTTTAATTATTGAAATAAAACGTGCACGTTGTACAAGATGAGACATTTAAGAAACTACCCACTTAACTTCATTTTGTAACATAGATATCGCACACTGTAATTTTAATGTGTAAAGTGTCGTGTGCATTGGTAAATAATATTAATGTAGTGTTCGTCTTTTATCTTAGTTACACGTCCCGTGTGTAGTGGATTGCCTACCTGTCAGGCCACGTGCGATCTGTTTTCAATAATGTCACCACAAATTTCTCGCAAACAGTTCATCTGAGAGTCTTCAGACAAGATGACCTTTTTTGTTAACTTTAATGTTGTGATTGCTAAACACTTAAAATAAATCTCTTACAAGTCTTCGTTAATAAGTTTCAAGCAAACGCAGTGCGGCAACCCCCATTTCCACAATGAACGGGGTTGATCTTTCCAACCACAATTCCCGAGGTGAATGATCTCCATTATACAATATATTTTTCGTCTACTTGTCACTTAAGCGCAATTAGTTTATAAAATATTTTATTTAAATAATTTCAAAATCCGACTTTTGGGGGCACACAGATAACTTTACAATCAATTTCGGGAAAAGTGGTTTTACATTTTCGTCTTATTTTTCCTAAGGAATCACCTGCTAACCTTCGTCGGCGTTATTCAGACTCATCCTATAAATATATAATATATATATAATACCTAAAATACAAAATATTGTAAATAATTAAAAATTATAACATTTAAAAAAGGCGATGATTTGCGAAGCTTTAATATGTATTTTTTTATTATTGCAAATAAATTTATACAACCATTGAAAACATATTATTTATATTTTACTATCCAAGTTTGAGTATATGTTTCTACAATTATTTCGACTGAAGTGAGTTTTAAAATAGAAAATAAGTGAGAATAATAGAAAATCTGTAACTAACGAATTTTCGTTAAGCAATTTTTTTCGATATTAATATATTATTACAGGTCTTAGTAGCTGCACATTCAAATGTAGTTTTTAATATACATAAATTTGTTAGACTAATTAAATAATTACGTGCATGATTATAAATATTGTAATAAAACAGAAACATATGTATATTTCTTATTTTAGGACTTTCCATGACCACCCTAACTCTGTGTACTACGACGGGAATAATCCTGAAGAAGTAAGACCCATCGCAGACAGAAAGGTAAGAAAAATATATTTGTTACAGATGCGTGAACATTTTTTGC
Source organism: Medauroidea extradentata (assembly GCA_003012365.1). NCBI lineage: Eukaryota > Metazoa > Arthropoda > Insecta > Phasmatodea > Phasmatidae > Medauroidea > Medauroidea extradentata. The sequence goes on along the minus strand of PNEQ01126813.1, from coordinate 1,371 downwards.
TTAGAGTTATAAAATAACTTATATTTGCTTATTTTTATACATAAATAAAAATTATATTCTATGGGAAATCTTGTGTTACATATTAGTTGAAGCTACTATTACATTCTTAAACAAGTAAGTATGCACACACATTCTTAAATTTCATGGCACGTTCGTTAATTGGTTCTGCTTTTGAAGACGAAGTCAGAGAGAAAATTCAGAATTAAGAAAATAATGCTACAGTACCGTTTACACTTGTTGATTGGATGACTAAATTTAATTGTTAAAAAATATATCTTATGTGAGTGAGTAAATATTGAATTCAGTGAGCGTACTGCGAAGTATGTACAATGATGTAACCTAAATCATCGTCGTTTGCTTCGTGTAAACTCTAATTTAAAAAATAAATTTTTGACTTTAAATAACATACTGAATCTATTTTTTACCAAATTGTAGGGCAAAGTAAAGTATATTTTACGTATCATAGTAAAGACATTAAAGTTGAAATTATTAACGCTAGCGTTATTTTGTCCCTAAGTGGTTCCAGATTTAAGTAAATTAATGTATTAAGTAACATTTTTAACTATAGTTTAAAGTACATTTATTTCAACCCTATTAAATTTCTTTTAAACTGCACACAGCAGTAAACACTTTCGCAGTTTGACTTTCCTTTAATACATATTATATTACAATATATTATATTACATTATACTGTATTATATTATATTCTGCTTTTTATATTACATTATATTATATCATATTTTATTATATAATATATACTATATTATATTACATATATGGACACACATCCCGGAATGCAGATATACGACTGGTCGCCCGTAGGTATCCGCTTGTCTCGGGTGATGACATATGGTGTGGCCGTACAATGGAGAGGCGCCAGAAAAATAACTACGTAGGAAACGAGACATCCGCGACAAAATCCTCTGGCCAGAGACACCGTACTACGCAATTCCTACATGCGGAATTTCAGGGTTCGACCTCACCAATAATCGAGCCCGGATCGCTTTGGTGAGAGGCGAGTGCTTTAAATACGTTTCACAACTTAGTTTTCATTACTTTTGTGTTTATGAAAAATGACAAGGCTCAACAGCCCTATCTCTTGGCCAAAAATTTAATGTAAATTTAATTATAAACATGTAACAGTTGTGACGGTCCTATTTTATTGATACTTTTATATATATATATATTAATGTGGTTTAGGTTAATTGTGATGATTAATTGTAATGAAGGGGCCTTTATTGTCATATGTAACATATTGTCATCCATTTTAAATTCAGTATTGATTGTGAGGGGTCTGTGGGATCCTATGATAGGCCAGTATAAAACACTATAAAATATGACTATTACTAATATTATCACAGAGGTATCGTG
>PNEQ01126809.1:0-11999 GCA_003012365.1 Medauroidea extradentata | reverse complement strand
AAAAAAAAAAAAAAAAAAAAAACAGGTACGAAAATCTACTAAAATAGTTGCAAGACTGCAGCAACTAGAAACAATACAGGCGCTGTATGGAAAATAATTTAGTACATATGTTATGTTACATGATAAAATGATGACAGACACAGCAAAAATTAATATTTACTGACGAGAGTTCATTCAACTTCAACAGCTGTTCCACTTGCACCCTCTTGGTGCACTTCTTTTGTGCGCTGTCTGCCAAGACTCACGTGCGCGGAACAGCAAGCAACTGCACTAACCAATGGACGGTGCTGGACGAGTTCAGAACGTCTGTGATTAGCTGATAATTCTTGGGGTGGACAGGGTCTTTCAAGGACCAACAAAGAGACGGCGTTAAAGTCGCAGTTTGGGTGCTGTTTACGTATGAGACGTAAAAATATCCCGAGAATTATGGATTTTTAATACATTGGCCACTGTTTCCCGATCACGGAAGTCAGTAAATGTTGGCCAACATTGACTAAACTTAAACTCATCCTTTGAACTGACCGAAGTAGTATTGTTCCTATGATCTTTGAAAGAACTGTGCAATGGGAGTGCATGACTGTACTTATCTGCTTGGACATACTCCATTGTGAAATAAATGACTGTCAAAAGAAAACTAAAAATAAGACAAAGAGCATAAATAAGAAGAATATGCTTTAGTCAATAGGATACACATACAACATAAGATTTTAGGATACATATACAACATAAGATTTCAAAAATGGAATCAGGCCAAATAAAACAAGAAACAAACAGATAATAAACATCCTGTAAGTCTACCTGATGACGGGAACAGATTCCAGATCCCGAAACGTTGTTAATACTGACTGTCTGGAAAACTTCTGTGTTTTGTTTTGTCTCATCATTGTGTTGCATGTTAACTTAGGTTTCAATAGGCATCCACCCTTCGATACCACGTATAACTCCTGAGATAAGAGTGTAGCTCACCGCTGAGGCCGGAGCATTTGTGAGAATAAATAATTTTACATCTTTACATTATAATAAAATGTGTGGGGCAGGTACCACCACAATAGTCAAAACTATCAGTAAAATAAACTCTCCATTATTTTTATGACAAATATTTTATTGCTGCAAGTAAAAAACATATATATTTAAAAACAGAAGGGTTTACCCAGACGTTGTAATATAGCAAGGAAGGAGTATGTAACGAAGGTGCTCACCTAGTGAAATCCACACAGGTGTCTATGCTCTGAGCAAACAGCAGGAGTGTCTGAGCTGCTGGCATCCTCATTGTAGTCACCAAGTATGGTTTGGTTGTCTCCAATAAGGACCTGTATGCAACAACAATCCTTCATGCACACAAGATAGGTGATTACATAATACAACACAAAACATCACAGAAAGCAAAAAATTATGTTAGCTTACTGTGAAGCAAAACCCATGTACCACAATTGTACACTATTATAGTAACTGCACTCTTGTTTGTCATATTGTAAAAAAATTGATAGTTTAGAATCCCCGGTCAGAAGAAGAAGAAGAAGAAGAAGAAGAAGAAGAAGAAGAAGAAGAAGAAGAAGAAGAAGAAGAAGGGGAAAAATTCCTAGCAAAATTGTAAGAAAAAAAAATGAATTATTTAGAAATACATTGTTGGATTCACTGTAATAAAATATAGTGCAAGTTGTAGAGTTACATAGATTAACTGACAAACGACGCCGAACACAACTACAACAACAACAACAATAATAATAACAAGGCAAAACTCCACTAAAAAGGAAGCAATACTGTAATTGTTTTAGGTAAGTATGCAGTTCAGTGCCAGGTCAGCCTTTCACACATTTCTTTCTGCTCATTAATTAAGTTCACTGACTTTTTTAAAGTCAGTAGTTAATATCCACCATGCATTACATACCAATACAGCTGACAGCCTTTTAATAATTGTGTGAATTAAAACTCCAATAGGGCAGTGGTACGTTTCGAGTTTTCTGTTACGTCCCATGATCAAACCAGATAATCTATCAAATATTAGGGGTGTGCGAATATTCAAAATTTTGAATATTTTTTGAATAGTAAATATATCTTATTCAAATTTGAAAAACGAATACCAGATTCCCAAATTTCAAAGTATTCAAGCAATTTTGAATAGTGAATTTTAAACAATTTCTCAAAATAATCTGAATGAACGACAAGGTTATTTCTACTTACAAGCATAACTTAATTTAACGTATTACTCCGTTTTTGCCGATATTTAAAGGATAAAATAAATACAAGGAAAATAACTGACATTCACTGATATATTCAATACAAATATTCACATATTCATGTGTGGCGTCACATTCGTGGCCATAGATATACTCGTGCAGATATTCACTTAAAACTGCATACTTTGCACTTGAAGCGTAGCGATACATGCTAACAGAACATCATCTCGATTTATGCAAGATGGCAGTAGTGGTGTAGATCGCGGTAGCGGCAGCGAAAGTTCGACGTTTACCTATTTACAGCGCATACATCAATGGAAAGGTGTTTAACGTTGATTGTTTACTTAACACTATTTACAGTAAAGTACGTAATGTCATTTATGACTGCTGTGTAAGGTGAAATTTTATTCCCATTAAGAGGATGCTAACAGTTATTTTAAACAAAAAATTGTGGTGTAAAGTTACCCCATAACATGGCAAAGTAACCTTACGGTGTTGTGATGATTTACTACATATTTATTTAGCTCTCAAATTTCTGTAGTAAGATTCTTGTAAAAATATTATAGAAAGGTACTTGCAGTATATTGCTCTAAGAACAGGTACAAAGTAACAAAAAATAATATATTTTAAGAAAGTTCTAGGAGATCTAGTAAAAACTGCAAAATTTTGATGCTTTTATTAATAAAGCAAAGTAGATTTCTACCTATATATCCTGGTACTTGCAAGACTATGCACTGGCAAATGTATATCTAATTTAAAGAAACACTATTCGAAAAATATTCAAAAATTATTCAAAAAAATTCATATTCGTTAAACTACTTGAAACACTAAAACCACTACTCGGAAACTACTATAAAATATATACTAAAATCAATACGCAGACTATGTATTTAAAATAAAATTGCTACAGCAGATATAGGTATATAATGTATTTCATTGATGCCAAAAAAATTCAAATTATTTGAAGAGAATGTTAATTAGTTTCTTGCGTGTTGGCGGTGGGTTTAAGCTACAACTGTCGCAAGTATGCATATTTTACAGTCTCGGTCTCATGAACGTGAAATTAATTTTCATTGCAGTTTCCCTGTATTTTATTTAGGAATTTTTGCACATTTTGTTGGGGGAGCAAGAGAGAGCCAGAAAGAAAAATCTTAAGTTTTTTAACAAGTTTTTTAATCTTTTAGAGCCACGGGTTGGTACCTGCAGTATGTTCATTGTTCCAAGCTAAGAAGTGTATTTTTAATAACCTTAAATTTTGATGTAACAAGTTTTAAGATGAAACAACCGGATTTAAAATAAGGTATTTGTGTAAACGTATAGCAAAATTCAACAAAATATCAATTTAGATCAAACATTTTTGGTAACAGAGATATTTAATTAAACTGGGACTTATGTATGTTTTTAATCAGAAGATATCTCTCTATTGATTAAAACATTCATTGCAGCAGAACCTCTTATGGCCCTTATTTACACCATTCAAGGGATACAGAATAATAACACACACATGAAGGGACAACACACATTTTTCCACGGAAGCGCAGTCGCGACGTTTCACCAGTATTAAACTGGCATCCTCAGGCGGCAAGACATGGCACACTGCAGTCCAACATGAACTATATTACTGTCTCATGTTTGAAATTTTCACCATGCTTAGTTTGCCTTCCAGCAGCTAGGCTTGCAGGTAACAGCACACACTGCCGCTGGACTGCAGTGTACCATGTCTTGCTGCCCGAGGAAGCCAGTTTAATACTGGCGAAATGTCGCGACCGCGCTTCCGCAGAAAAATATATAGCGTCCCTTCATGTGTGTTTACATATTTACAAGTATCATCTGTAAGTATTACTATTAACACGTGGAATCTTAACAAAATCACGTAACATTTGAAAAATTACCGGATTCACTTGTACTATCAAACAGCAGTGTAGGTATACATTCATCATAATGTATAATTTAAAAAATGTCTTTACATGGCATGACCACGTTCCCACCTGAGTAATAGCACAGCACAAACAACAGATTAGAGCACTACATTTGTAAATCACCGTAGATTTATTTACCAATTCAAGGTATTAAAAATACGACGAATGAAATGTGATGATTAAATAAATAATAAAAATAAGTAACCAAAGGAAAAAACATTGTTCATGAATCACGCAATTTGGTACAAAACGTAACTTCGGAAATAGTCGAGTAGTCGGGCAGCCTCGGCCGGACAAGGCTCGGGACGCAGCCTAATAGCATCATTGGTGGCAGACATTCCACTCTGCAGCATACGCTGTGCGCTACAAGTTATGCTGCGGTAAATACTCCACTCATTCTCACTCGCACCTGACAAGTTATTTATTTATTTATTTTTTTTTTTTTTTTTAAATTTCGAAACACATAAATTTGTAAAAATAATTTGTACAGCTCAATTCTTTGTCTTAAATGCTTAAAGCGTGATGTTAATACATATAAGGAACACTTTTTTGCCATGGATGTTATACATATGAATATTTTATATTTTTAATTTATGGTGCTATGAATTAGGGTTTTATACTTGTGCAAATACAGTAATTTATGTTGTATCCTGCTTGTACTGTGTTGTGAAAAAACACACACATTGATTTATCATCACCCAATTTAAATATTTAATATTTTTATTTTAAGAATTTCCTTTAACTTTCATCTCAACAGAACTTTTGTTTTCATTTCACTTTAGCAAAATTTCATAAAATTTCTTTCACTTTCGTTTTGTGGGGAATAAGTCACTTTCGCACAACCCTACAAAAGAACATGGTGTAATTAGCAATCATAAAAAATGGTAACATAGGAACAAGGAACTACTGTATTAAATTTAAAGAACAGATTTTTGCATCCAAGGCTGTTGAAAACAGATTTACTATAAAAATAATAAATAAATAGTATACTGTCAGTACAATTTTTGAGACTTTAGGGAGTCAAAGTAGGTCACCTTCCATTTTACAAGACCATCAATATCTCAAGGTAAATTTCAGGAACGATAAGAGTTCGCAAAATGAGGACCAGACTGTATCAAACTTTTCTAATCCTAAAATATATACTGCGTGTAAGAATTTTAATGTGTGTACTTCATCCCAATTCATGTCACATAACTAATACCTGCAGACACCAAAAATGATTGTTAGAAGTGTTATCAGAGTTGTTAAGTTAGACTCACATATAGCAGAGCAACTGGTGACGAGAGCTGGCTGGGAGCTTGGAACAGAAGTTCTCTGGGACGACAATGTCGGACTCTTCCAACTGCAGTACTTGAGAGTGGTTGCCAAAGAAGCCTGTAGGGTGGAGAGCCACATAAGCCTTGCCCGGAGTGTGGAACAACTGCTCAGACACAGACTGAAACCCAGCCAGTTCACACACATTACATATGCAGACATAAAGGAAGCTTTGCAAACATGTGCACACACCACAGTCAATAGAGGAGCAGAAGAAACAAAAAAAAGTGTGTAATGTGTACATTCTGGCTGTTTATCTCTGTTAATACTTTCTCTAAAGCATATGAATTTTTATTGACTTGACATGTAGTTACAATAATCTTTAAGTTTAAAGTCTTTCACTTTAATCATTCTTTCACTTTAGCAACTGTCTTTTCCAGTCCCATCTACAGTTCCAAACATACTTTTATCACTCAGTTTAAGGACTTCTTCAATCGAAGGACACTTATTTTAAAGTCCCATGAGAGTCGTTAAACCGGAAGATTACAGTACAAACTAGGCAGCAAGAGATTTAATTCTATTAATAGTACAGTAATTAAATGTTACAGACTAAAAAGAGTGTTACTGTTTTTTTGCAGACAGTTATTTTTACCACATACAGTACACATTAACGCATGCATATACATGCACATATTTACAGTCAACAAATTAAAAAAAAATCTAACTACACAAAAAGGAATAGGATTTTTAAGTCACATTGATCTCTTTAGGTGGCTCTGTTTGTCTTTGTTTATAAGTGCAAATAACGGCAACTTTAACCTTGACACACGTGGGCTTGTTTTGTCCCACCGCTGCGCTAGGAGTGCTGGGTTGCAAGTGTGTATCTCTAGAGGGTCTTTAAGGCAGAGAGCATGAGAGATTGGTGTGATCCTTCTAGGAGTGATTTGTAACAGAGCTATCCTCTATCCAGCAAGTGACTACCGGATGAACCAACAAGGAAAAAATCTATAACTCGCTAGTGCAGGGCGTCATATTTATATAAATAGAGAGTAAGGCAGATATCACTCGCCTTATTGGGAGGTTGCTACACAAGGTGATCTCGTGAAAAGAGAAGGCAAAGTAATTCAGTTTCATAGGGCATTTATATTTATGAACACAAGCTACAGTACTGTACTTAGCACAGCATGATGAATATAACACTTTCTTTGGTACACGGTCTACAATCAGGGTTTGAGTCACTCACAATTTGATGACATACATTATTATACTGGAATCTCAATATGAGATAGACAACAAGGGTACGTACTAAAGATACTGTATAACACATTGACAATAACAACATAATTTACCACAGGGCATACTCTAATGAATACAATTTTACATGGCACTCTGTGGCGTTCAGACACTGGGAAAAACTAAGGCCTAATTGTTGGCCACAGGGGCACATCTTTAGGTGTGTTTGTGGTCAACTCCCACTACCTGTAACTTGTAGCTGGAAAAGCACAAGTTGGGCTACTAGGCTTGGGCTACAGTGAGTATGATGCCCGGGAGGAAGGAGCTTCACTGGACTTGGGTTCGAGGTCCGAGGGTGAAATCTCTATGCACACTTCAATGTGCTATGGGTTTGGCCGTTGAGCAGTGTGTATTAGCTATGGAAGGGGACGGAATGGTCATGCGAGCGTAGAGATTTTCTTTTAGGTCTGGATGGGTGCTATAAAAGGTGCTGCAGCAAGTGATTTTAGTCACCTGCCCCACTCTTACTTCACAACTCTACTAACAACCTGGACCTTTCTACTTTTCCAGTGCCATTTTTATTTTTAATGCATGTAACTGCTGAGTGGTTACACTCCTATTCTGTCGAGAGGGTTTTTACGGTACTATGCTGGTTTTTCCCTCTCTCTTCTTAGATTATGGCTTAGCTATAGGTACACTTAGGAAGGTAGACATGGCCCCAATTGCGGCCATGTCTGCCCAATCCCTCTCTGCCGCGATGCATGCCTCCTCTGCATGAAACTTCCCCTTGTAGGTGTATGGGGCTCAGCCCTGAGACGCACTTAGTCCCGCTCCTTCCCCGGGCCTCACACATAACTTAGTAGTTAGGGTAGGTTAGGAAAAAAAAAAATTGATTTTAGTCAGTTCTTGACCGGCTTCCGCCGAGCTAACACCTCCTAGCCTGCTTGGAGGCGGCTAGCCTTGGAATTCGGTTTGAACATTGCCTGTGGAGCATTGTTGGGTGGTGCGACGTGGTCAACTCCCAGTAGTAGTAGTGACAGGGTGCATCTATTTTAGGGTAGACTACTGCATAAGGGCAGTACGAGTTCACAAAGTTGGGTGCACGTGATAGTGACAGATACGCGAATAAACTGGGTACTATTCTGTTACGTGAGCATCATATTCCCGTTCCCTACTGCAAGAGGAAAAGATGAAACCTGGAGCTGCCAAAACCCACCTGATCACACTACACACATGCACACAGCAGCTGGTGGTAGGAAAAGAAAGAGTAGGTGCTGCCAGTAGGACTCCAAGGCCACACCTCCATAAGGGGTTGAGTGTCGCTGCAATGGGGTCGAGGCCATTGTGGCGTGGTGGCTACAACGGGACTGAGATAACAGGGACTCATGGGATGCCCTTCCCATTGGAAGCCGAGGTGGCAGCGTCGGGCAGAGAAGCGTACACACAGGATGACTGTTGCAGCCGTGGTATCACCTCATCTGCTGGATCAGGGGCCCAGCAGCAGTAGCAGCAGTAGTAGGTAATGTAACGGGTGCATCGTCTACGTATGTTGTTATTTGTTTATATAGATGTTGGGATGTTACGATGTCCCTGTTTGCGGCGATAGAATGTAGCGGGTCTGCTTCTTCTACTTTGTGGTGTTGTTTGTTTTTGATTCGGGGACGTAACTCTCCTCCGTTGCTATTGCAAGTAGTTAGCACGCAGAAAAATGGCAAAACACAGCGAGCTGATGCAGAGGCGGTGTCTATTACGTTGATGCCCGGATAGCGGTGAGGTTAGTCCGAAACGGAAAAAAAAATAAGAAGAAGAAGAAAAATTTATATCTGCATTTTTTTTATTTAACCTTTCTTTTGATGCACTTTAACGGACAAAGGCAATTCATAAAGCGAGTGCTCGCCCAGAGTTAGTTGAGGTGACTTTTCTATCTACGTATTACGACTTGCCGCTTCCCTCCGTAATAGTACTTGGTCCGGCACTTTATCTACCTTAGTTCTGACTACGTGGTTACCAATACCTACTCCTGGTTACATTACTACAAAATGAAAAGGCAGTATGCCTAAAAAAGGAGAGACAAACAAAAAGACTGATCTCTTCTAACGAATCCGTCCTCTAGGCTTCACAGCCCCTCTACCACGTCTAACACGTCCTCTTCCTGCCGCCATGACGCCCCAACTAATCAAAACACTCAGCCGGCCATCTCCCGGCGACCGTTCCCTAGCTCCGATGGATCACAACTAACTTTCCTGGGCGGACACTCGGACTTACTTGGCCAGGCGGCGGAGGGATACATCAGGATCCAACTTGCCTAAAAAGCTGGTTAATTGACGTTTATAACCTAAAAATTGTATGTAACATAGATACTGATAAATTAACAAAGCATTTTATTCCATAATACCAGCTAAATATTCCTTAGTTTATTAATTGGGGATGTGCAGCGTCATCAATCTGTCGCGGATCACCACCTTCACGAAGTTTTGCGCCCGACACTACCACCCACGTCGATCGAGAAACGCCCGGCAGAGCTCATCACATTCCAGCACGTCCCTGTACGTGCCTCCAAGCGAGTGAACTCTGACCTGCCTGCCAGATAAATCCATCCAAGCACAGGCTAGCTCAGAGCTTATTTGAAATTTTAAAAGCTAGCACTTCTCGGTACGTGCTTCCAAGCAAGAGAACTACGACTAGCCTGCTACTGTGAAGTACCTAGTCACCTGCAATATTTAAAACTTTCAAAATATCCTTTTATTTTTCTCCCTGGTGCTTCACAGTGATATTCTTCTTATCCTGTAAAGTTATAATAATTTGTCTTAGTAAGGAGCGTAGCAAACCCGCCTGGTATGTTCGGCGTTGTTTAAGCCTCCGATGTGGTAGTGGCAATGAAGCTGCCTGCTGAAATATGTATAAGTGATAAATGTAAGTACATATGTAATAATTTTCTACCACGTCGGTTGCCCGGCAGGACCAGTGTTGTGCAGCGAAATATATTTTGTTATGCATCGAGCCAAGCCAAGGAGCCATTCATCAATATTTGAATTTAAGAACTGTCAACTAATGTTATTAACAAGGAATCCGTAACTTACTATTCATCCTCATATGTTTGTATCGATTTGTAAAAGGGAATTATTGCCATCGGGTCGCAGTCACATCTCAGTTATGTGTATGTAAAATAAAGTAAATCTTTATTTTAAGTCAATTGCCAATATAGAAAACATCCACGTCCAACCTAAAGTGTAGCAATTATAAATAATTGTTTGTTTCCTATTTTAAGTTGTGGGGTATCAATGTAACTGGTATTGTATTTTCAGAATTTTATTTAAATTAACTTTTTCGCTAATTTTACCCCACGGCGTTCTACAGCAGTTTAAAGCCATTTTTATATTGTATAGCTGAGGAAGGTGATAGGAGATAGCCTGGCTGGCGCCGCATGGCGAGCGAGCCAAGCCGTGGTCTTCTCGGATTCCGGGGAAGGCTGTGACGTAGGCACACAGCACCGCCATGTTTTATTTCCCTACTAGATTTGGCGCATTCGTAATTTTGCATAATTTTGTATTGTAAGTAATTTGTTTGAAGAAAGTATTCTCCAAACTATGTTTTATAATTACTAAGCAAGAGTTTTAACGTTTCTTTTGTTATTATTCGCGGGCGTGGATGTTAATTAAGAAAGGAATGTTCTCATCTCCTATGTTTCGTTTTGGTACCACTGCGTTGGTGAGGAGCGTCGCCAATGCAGTTGGCTCGCCCCTGTCTTGTTCCGACCACCGTAGAGGATGGCGAGGGAGAGAAAGAGATCGGCGCGCAGCATGGCCGAGGGCGTGGGAGAAATGGCTAGTGGAAGTAGTAAATTGTACTCGTCGTAATTTCACATATATTTTGACGCGGGCACGAGGCGGTAAACCATTATCTGCCCATATAGCCAGTAATCATATAGTTCTTTTTTTTTTCTTCAATTGAAAAACCGCGGCGGCATAAAGGATGAGAACATTCTGCGATAGGTGAAGCCAGCATGGCAACTTTTCTTTAATCCATTAATATCTGAATCACTGGACTGCAATCGACCCGTTTGGCGTTATTATAAGGTTGTAATAATGCATCAAGAACACGTGTAAGCTATAAGTTTTTTTTTTTTTTTATAAAAGGAAATGTACGTTGTCTTTTACGCCAAAGTAAATTAAGGTGATCCAAAGCGGAACCACATGGTTATTATTTCATTAAAGCGTCGTATCCTTCGTCTCTTGGAACTTCAGCACGAACCAACAACATGACACGAGAGAAGGAGAATCATGCCCGCTGAGTGGCAGGGGGCTCAGAGGTGAGCCGCTACACTACATAAATCCCATTCCAGGAGAAGCAAGCTAAGAGGCTACTTGAAAATTTAAAAAATCTAAACAAGGCACAATATAAGAAAAGTATACTTAGAAAAGTTGCTTGAAATTAAATTAGCTTTAAAATGAGTCCAAACACGATATGAATCTGATAAAATTGACACGTAAAATTAAATACTTTTCTCTTGCTTTAAAGTTAAATTTAAAGTTTAAAAGAAAATTTTAATGTAAATTTCTCTATTAGCATCCCCAATTAATATGTTGGATCCCGCCGTATACATCCTTATACCTGGTTAAGTTGGCCTACTTAATTTGTTATAAACAACAGAGAAAAAAAATATTAATTAAGACAAAAACAAATTGAAATTACTGTATGATAAGAGACCAAGTAAGTGCTACGTGCCAGTGCACGTCACAGTAAGGAAGTTGCTCCTGCCACTCTCGAAGAGACAACTACACACACAGACGACGTAACATTGCCTCCCCACACCCACATCTCAATCCCACGACAAGCAGCGCACCTGCAGGAGCAGCATCGGTGATTGCAGGCCTGGATAGAGAGGCTATTCACAGTTCCGTGCAGGTAGGTCTGGTGCTGTGGAAATCAGAAATAGTGCCCTTATATCCACTTAGTTACCTAACAAACGAAGAACCAGAAGCAGAGTCTGAGGGAGGTTGGCCATTTCTCTTAAGAGAGGTGGACTACAACCCCCCAATCCCCCCCAAACCAGCCCGAAGCCCCGTTTATGAAGGAAACCTGGCAGAGAAGGAAAGCACCTAGTCATAACAGACCATTATTGGAGTCAAGGTCGCCCATGATTTTAAGATCAATAGCCGGAACCAAACACGCATAAGCCATAGGCGACAACGGAAATACTTTTGAGACAATCGATAGTATTGTGAAGTGTTCAGCCACTTCCCCATCTTGGTTAAATCTTTAAAAGGTGTTTTTATTTTTGTATTTAAATTTATGTTATGTAAATCTTTCTTAACAGGCTATATGCCATTTTCAGGGTGAGTCTGTCAGGTGTCCGGTATGATACAACAGAATTCAATAACCTAGTAATTGGGGACATGTTAATTTAAATTCACCT
>PNEQ01126808.1:0-12000 GCA_003012365.1 Medauroidea extradentata | reverse complement strand
CGGAAAATATTCAGTGCACCTGGTGCATCTGACAGGCAATAAGCCCACACAAGTTACATGCAAAATTGAAATTTGCCACGTAATTCAATGGCAAAACCATGTTAACTATCCCTATATGTATTGAAATTAAGGCTCAGCAATGTCTCGTCCACGGGCTCCACTTTACAATCAACTAATCCAAAATTCCAAGAAAGCAATTAAAGGGACAGGACCATAATAACTAACGCACGACCAAATGGCCATTTTGAACTTTACAAAACTAACAGGCAAGGCAACATGGACCAACAAATACAACCCTAACATGAATTACAGTTAGTTCCAAAAATAATTTTTAAGAGACTGCTTCCGAAACGTAAATTTAGAAAAGACAAAGGGAAACACTATAAGCTTTTAACACATGATGGCAGCCGCCTTGCCGTCAAGGGGAACAAGTTCCCTACCTAACTAACCACTACGATAAGCTGAAGCTTGTGCACTTACATGCTGTCTGAGACGTTCCCAGTAGACGAGTGAAGGCAAGGACCACACATACAGTCCGGTAAGCTTGGCAAGAGTTTAGAAATTCGCATGCGCAGGGAAGAAGAGAGGGGTTAGCAAAGAGTTAGTAAAGAAAAGAATCACGCGAACCGAGCCACCATCGATGCTAACACGTGCCGACAAAATTTCATTTAAGTCTCACCGCGCCACCGTCGCTCGGGGAGATAGACGGTGCAATGCCTTTACCACCCTCCATAACTGCATCTGTATGATGCCCGACCTCAAGCCAACAAACCTGTTTGTGTTCGTTTTGTGCAATCCCGAGCTCGGAGTACTGTGCTGCTTCTCCGGTGCCCAGAATCGCCATGGGCGATGCACCAGGTGTTGGTTTAGCTTGATCTGGTGATCTTTACGAAGCCGACCTCCCCCGCTTACGTTTATCAAGGTCTTTTTATTGAACTATTGTCGACTGATTTGAAGGGTTTTATCTGTTTTTACACAGACGGCACCAAGACTGATACCTCTTCTGCATGTGCCTTCTATGTCGGTGCAGAGAGGTACCTGTTTGGACTTCAACCATTGTGCAGCATTTTCATGACAGAGATTTACACTATTTTTAAAGCTCTGTGTTTTATTCTAGGAGTCTTTTGCACAAGTGTTTGGGGTGTTCCGATTTGATTAGTGCCACTCAAAAACCTTCCTAGCTGGTTCCTTAGCTCACCATCTTCTCTCTTTAATCGTGGAGAGGCTGAGGGTGGCTGACCAGGTTGGGATACAGCACATGTACCTGTGGACGCCTGGTCGTGTGGGCATTACAGCAGCAAAGGAAGCATTGAGCCTTCCACCCTGTGACCTTCGTGTCCCTTTGTGTGATGTGCTGAATGCGGTTCGTACTGTTGTCTGGAATTCCTGGCAGAGTGAATGACATGCCTTATCTGTAACGATCAAACTTTGTACTCGTAAAGACTCGGTTGTCCTCAAGCGTTCCACTTTGTTGACACGACAGGAAGATGATTGTGTCACGCGTCGTCGGATTGGTCACACTCCGCGGCATGCTCAGACACTTGCTTTGTTCTGAACTCCCTCGTATTTGTGATGTCTATGACACTACTTTGACTGTTAAGCACATTCTGTCGGAGTGCCACAGATATGACCAGGCCCGTCGTACTTTTAATCGTGCAGACGATCTTCGGGTAATCTTATGTGTGGAGGGCTCGGCTTTGAGCAGCTTATTCCCTGTTTTATGTGTGATGGGTCTTTTTAGTCTCTTGTGAACTGTCCCTTTATGTGTTGTGTTTATTAGTTTGTTAGTTTGTATGTTTTTTTTATGCTTTTTAATTTTTTTAATCGTAACACCTGTGGAGTTTGTCTCTCTTGTTTGTCTTTGTGTTGTTTCTGTTGACTGTGTGTTGCCTCCTGTGGATGCTTTTAGGTCGTGTTTTTCAAAATGTATCTGTGGGCGCTCAGTTTGTCTTGCGCCCCTTTACACTCACTCATATCAGGCGGTGGTGCATCTTGACCTTGCACCAGCTTACATTTATAAAAGCCACTTCCATGAGCTCGTCTCTTCTGGAGTTCTTGTTTTTATCTGGTTGTAAACTGATGTTTTGGAAATGTGATTCCTTTACTGGGTGGGCAGTCGTTTCTGGCTTTTCTCTGCTCATCCCTTTGTTCACATGATTAAGGGGAAGCTAAGGGTGGCCAAAATGCAGGTGTGCAGTTCATCCCTGCTTATGTCTATTCATATGAGCATTGCTGGTAACAAAGCATCACACACAGCTGCAAAAATAAGTGTGCAGCCTACCACCCTGTAATCCTCGTGTCCCAGTGTGTGATGCATTGCATGCCTCACGAATATGTGTTTGTATCTCTTGGCAGAGGGAATGTCATTCTCTCCCTCAGATTAATTAACTCGGAGCCATCAATGACTAAGCTGCTCCTAAGCACAGTATCCTGCTGTCCGCAAGGAAGATGTCCTTGTTACACCCCTCCGATTTGGTCATACCGGTCTTACGCACAGGTATTCCCTGTGTGGTTAACCCCCTCCTGTTTGTGATGTCTGTGAAACTCCTCTGTCATATCCTGTTGGAGTGTCACAGTTATGACCAGTTCTATCGTACTTTTAACATTTGTGACGAACTTAAGTGTGTTTGAAAGGTGGGAGTTTAATCTGTGAGAGATGTACTATCCTTTTTAAGTTCTATGGGCCTTTTTAACATGTTGTGATTGTTCTGTTTCTGTTTTGTGATCGGTTTTGTTCATGTGATTTTATTCTGTGCATGTAAACATCTGTACTTTTTTTAATGCATCATGTATGTATACACAATTAGTTTTTGACTTATGTAGAGTAACCTTTCTTTATGTTCCTGTATTTGTTCTTACTTTGTTTGGAAATTTGAACTGTTAGTTTGTTATGACTAACTTGTGGACCCTGGTGACCATTGTGTTCAGCACCCCACAAAATTATTAATTCATTGAAGAATAACATTAAAGGTGGTGCTCTTCTTCCTAATGAGGGTCTGTCCTCGCTTATGCGTGCTACCTCCAAATTGTGTGACCCTACGGCATGCTTTTGTTAGTGATGGTTAAATGCACCCTTCTAACTAGCCCAGAAGGCAAATCTAGTTGTGGAGCCCATATCCATGTATAGGTACACCCATGTAGCACCACCTGTTGCCATCCTAGAGTTTAGGTTGCCATGGCTGATCTGCCCATGCACCTATACCCGCTGGGACGACGTGTTACCACTTTATGGAGGAGGCCAGTGTAATCAACCACAAGTCCCCTGAAATTGCACCAAAGGGTGTTCTCTATAGTGGGGAGCCTGGGATGTTTTTCCAGGTGGGGGAATAAAACTGGCCTGCTCAGGATGTACGATTTGTCCCTGGTTTGCCCTAGTGTACATTCGAATGTGGTACTGCGGCAGTAATTCGCAGTGAAGAGCTGCGAAGGGTAGTTTCTCCTATGTACTACTCAGGTCTGTGGGAGGAAGGTCCCCCTCCCAATAGCACAAACCACGAGTTGTTTGATTTGCTGGCTTCTATTCTCTCCGCCCCCCCCCCCCCCGAACGGCAGGTTGAATCTGACAGTTCTCAGTAGGCGGGGGCTCTTCACAATGACTTATAAAGGCACTCAGTGTGGTCCCCTTAGGCGATCCAAACGACAGCACAACATGAGGGTACCGATTCGAAAGTGAACCTGATGCACGTAGTCCAACGAAGATGCCGACCCCGTTTTTCCTCCTGGTCAAAAGGCTCGAAGGACACACTTTTCAGCATTTGTCGCCCTTTGAGTTGCAAAATGTCATTGATGGCGCTGTTGGCAGTCTTCTCAAATAATGCAAAAATATTAAGGACAGGCCAGAGCTATTGATCGAGACATCAAATCCATCTCTGTCTCGTGCATTGCCGGCCATGAAGGTCTTCAACGGGGCAACAAAGAAGTTCCCCATTGAATTTACGTCCCATGTTGCATTGAACTCCAGGAAAGGTGCAATTTGGTGCCCCGACCTGATCGATCTCCCTGACTCCAAACTGTTACAGGAACTCCGGCCTCAGTGTGTTACACATTTCCATAGAGTAACGAAAAAGTCAGATGGTGTGCTTGTACTAACGACCACTCTTTTCGTAACATTTGATGTTCCGGCCCCCGTGTGGTGGCTGGGTAGAATACTACCACAATCGACCCTTGCTTGTACGAACCTTCATTTCATTATTTTTCCTTCACCTTCTACTTTCTCATGACAGTTTCTTTTTCCATCTCACCAGGTCCTACCCTAGCTTCCTTCTCTTATCGTCTCAGGCCTGGGCGGTGTTCTTCTTCCTAATGAGGTCCTATCCTCATTCATGAGTGCTGCCTCCGAATTGTGTGACCGTACGGGGTGTCTTCGTTAGTGATGGTTTAGCAAACCTTTCTCACTGGCCCTGCAGGCAAATCTAGGTGTGGAGACCGTATCCGCGTACATGTACACCCACGTAGCAACTACTGGTGCCATCCTAGCGAGAGGGGTTGTCAAGGCCGATTTCCCTTTGCACCTAAACTCGCTGTGACGTGTTACCACTGTACAGAGGAGGCCAGTTTAATCGACAACAAGTCCCCTGAAATGACACTATAGTGGGGAGCCTGGGATGTTTTCCCATGTAGGGGAATCAAGCTGGCCTCACTCAGGGTGTACGATTTGTCCCTGGTTTGCCCTGGTGTACACTTCGGTGTGCTACTGGGGCAGTAATTTGCAGTGAATATTTGCGAAGGGTAGCTGCTCCTATGTACTATTTATATCTGTGGGAGGTAGGTACCCTTCCCAACGGCACAGACCACGAGGTGTTTAAACTGCTGGCTTCTATTTTTCTTCCCCCCTGAAAGGCTGGTTGAGCTCGACAGTTCTCAATAAGGGGGGAGGGGGGACCATCCATAATGGCTTCTAAAAGCACTCCACAGGGTGGCTCCCTCAACATTCGCAACAAAAGCCAGTGAAGTGACAATGGAAATGATTTGGATAATGATTTGGAATTTGTCTGTGAAAAGAATTTGCCGACCCCTCTGTTTCTGGTAGTGAAAGGCCTCGAAGGGCACACATTCGAAAGAATGATACATTTCGAGTTACAAAAAAGTTACTGTTGGTGCAGCGGGTGGTGCAGTCAATGACTGCAAAAAATAAACAATTGGATTGAACTGCTGATCGAGGCATCAAATGCTTCCCAGTCACGTGGGCTGCATGCAATGAAGGTCTTCAATTGGGCAACTAAGAAGTTCCCCGTTGAAGTAACGCCCCATGTTGCTTCTGAATTCGAGCAAGGGTGTCATTTGGTGTCCCGATCTGATCGACGTCCCAGATTCAGAATTATTGCAGGAACTTCGGGCACAGTGTGTCACACATGTCCATCGAGCTGCAAAAAATCTGATGGTGTACTAGTTCCAACTGCTACATTGTTCCTGACATTTGGTATACTGGTCTTACAAGAAACTCTGAAAATCGGTTACATAAACGTTCGCGTAAAACAGTTCATTCCTGCTCCACTCCGCTGCTACAACTGTCATAGATGCAGCCATTCGTCGGCCAGTTGCAAATCACCAGCAATATGCCAAAAATGTGCCGAACCGGTTCACCTCGAAAAAGTGGAATGTAGCAAATCATTGAC
Organism: Medauroidea extradentata; assembly: GCA_003012365.1. Classification (NCBI taxonomy): domain Eukaryota; kingdom Metazoa; phylum Arthropoda; class Insecta; order Phasmatodea; family Phasmatidae; genus Medauroidea; species Medauroidea extradentata. The sequence continues at coordinate 6,385 of PNEQ01126808.1, read as the reverse complement.
ATGTATTAACTGTCTAGGGAAACACACAGTATGGTCGAAGGAATGCTGTTTACAAGAGGAGCAGAGTATTCAGGCGATCAGAACAACTGACAAAGTTTCAATTGTTGAAGCATGGAAGAGGTTCAAATCTCAGCAAGGGCTTCGGCCTACTGTTACTTACAGTACTGTCGCCAGTGCTCGACGACAGATGAAGGATGTGTGTACCCAGACTGTCGATATGGCTACACAGACAGAGGATTCTGTCGTTGCACAAGAACCACAAAAGTTCCTGACGATACGGACCACGACAGTCGGGACACAGTGCAGCCACAACTTTAAACTTCCTGTTAAACCTGCTTCTGTAAAAATACGCCAAAAAGCTCCACTCGAACAGAATAGTAAAGTTGATATGTCACATTCTCAGGAGAGTTCTGCCAAGTCAACAAAACCTCCGGGGATTTCTACTGCTCTGTCTACGAGCAGTAAGAATGCTATCGGTTCACCACCTTGTAAACCTGCCCATGAGGTGTCAGAGGCAGGTATTGTGGTGGATTATGCTCCTGATGGCAATGATGGTTCAGAATTCTTCAAACACGTTTTAAGTAGACATCAGATGAAACTAAAAAAGTAAAGACTACCCTTTCTTTCTCATATTATTCATGTTCCTCCTTCAATGGAATTGCAGAGGTTACTGTAGCTGCCTTGCAGAACTAAGGCAACTGATTGCATCACTATCCCCATTGGTCATTTGCCTTCAAGAAAAAACATTTCCGGCCGACGACTGATGTCTCTTTACGAGGCTACACAATTTACCGTAAATATTATACAATTATTGATCGGGCATGCAGTGGTGTGTGTGTAATGGTCAGTGATGCAATCTATCATGCAGCTGTGGCTCTTACTACGAGACTGCAAGCATTAAAAGTAAGAGTATATCTCGGCACATTATAAACAATTTGTTGCGTGTACATATCTCCAACACAAAGCTTTCGCCTCGTCAATTTATAGGATCTAATATCCCAGCTCCCATCTCCTTTTCTTCTTGTGGGCGATTTAAATGCTCACAACAAGCTGTAGGGTTCTTTTCGGGATGGCATAGGTCGTGTAGTTCAGTTTGGCTTGCTTATTGGGCTGACAGTTGCGGATTTCGCTTCTCTGCTTCAAAAACATTTGCTGTAAATGTGGCGCTTTTCCATCTCCTGAGGTGATTTTACATGGGACTACCTTGCCTGTTTGTGGCCATGTGAAGTTCGTAAGCCTTGTCTTTGATTCCAAGCTTTCTTGGAGGGATACTGTGACACGTCTTAGGTCTCGATGTTTGCGGGATCTCGCACTGTTGAAGATGCTTAATGGTCGTACTTGGGGATCAGACTAGGAAACATTGCTCCGCCTTTACAGAGCTTTAATTAGAAACAAGCCTGACTACGGTAGTCAAGCCTACTCTTCAACACGCCCATCTGTGCTGAAGATGTTGGACTCTGTTCACCATGCTGGAATCCGTATTGCGACTGGTGCTTTTCGCACAAGCCCAGTCGTGAGTCTGTGCGGAAGCTGGTAAACCACCACGACACTATTGGCGCGAATAGCTTTTTCTCCAGTATGGGTTGCGAGTAATGTACGACCCATCCCACATACTGCATGATGCCTTTCACCATCCCCAGTATGTCCAACTGAATGATGCCAGACCTCGAGTCACCAAACCTCTGTGTCCATTTCTTGCACTCCTGTGCTCGAAGGAATGTTCCAGGGCATGTGCTGCCTGTCCGGCGCCCAGAACCACCATGGACGATGCACCAAGTTTCGGTACAGATTGATCTGGTGACCTTTACGAAGCTGACCACTCCCGCTTACATTTACCAAGGCCTTTTTAACGATTTTGTGTCGTCAAATTTTGAGGGTTTTACCTGCTTTTACACTGACTGCTCCAAAACTGATAACTGCTTGTGCCTTCATTGTAGGAGCATAGAGGTACCTTTTGGGACTTCATCCGTCATGCAGCATTTTAACGGCAGAGCTTTACACTATTTTTAAAGCTACGTTTTATTTGTAGGTGGTCTTTTCGCAAGTGTCTGGTGTGTTCTGATTCGATGGGTGCTCTACAATCCTTGCTAACTGGATCCTCAGCTCACCCCCTTCTCTCTTTGATCAAGGAGTGACTGAGGGTGGCTGACCACATTGGTGTACAGGTCATCTTATGGACGCCTGGCCATGTCCGCATTCCAGGCAATACTGTGGCAAACGCGGCAGCGAAGGAAGCGTGAAGCCTTCCACCCTGTGACCTTCGTGTTCCTTTGTGTGATGTTCTGCATGCTGTCCGCACTTTTGTCTGGGATTCTTGGCAGAGGGAATGGCATGGCATCGCTCTAAGAAGCAAACATAGCGCCCTTACCTACTTGGCTGTCCCCAAGCATCCCTCTTCATTAACACAACAGGAAGATGTCCTCCTGACACGTCTTCGGATCGGTCACTCTCGCTCTACGCACAGGCACTTGCTTTGTTCGGACTCCCCATCATTGTTCTGTCTGTGACATTCCATTGACTGTGAAGCACATTCTGTTGGAGCGCCACAGATATGACCAGGCCCATCGTACTTTTACTCTTGCTGACGACCTTTGGCTAATCTTGTGTGTGGAGGGCTCGCCTGTGAGTGGCTTGCTCTCCTTTTTACGTGCGACGGGTCTTTTTAGTCTGTTGTGAACTGTCCCTTTCTGTGTTGTGTTTGTTACTTTGTACGGACTTTTCGAAGTCTTTTAATTGGTTAATGTGTATTGACATGTTGTTTCTGTCTTCACTCCTATGGAGTTAGTGTCTGTTGTTTCTTTGTATTTGTGTCTTTGATGTTGTGTATTGCCTCCTATGTAGTCTTTGTGTTCCTGATTTTTAATTTTTATCATGATTTTTTACTTTTTTATTTTATTTTTTATCCTATCTGTGGGCGCTATTGATCACTGTGTCGTACACCCCCTTTCACCCACCCACTCACTCATTCTTCTTGTGGGTCCATGTAGGGTTCTTCACATACTTGGCAAGAAAACTTCGCTGTTGAAACTCTCCTGTTATTGTTTGCTGGTTTGTCGGAGAATTTGTTTTTTAGATTTCTACTAACTATTCCCACACTTTTTTTACACATTTTGTCGAATTTTTCTTGTTGCTGCTCTCTTACTGGAGTGCTAGTGAGAATTTCGGATCGCTGGCATTGTCTTTTGCATCTGGGTTTATCCATTGGTCCATAAGCCAGTGGCAAAGGACGAATATCATGGGGACTATCTTGATTTTGATTTTTTTTTCTGACATTGTGAATTGTTACTCGAACTAGCTTCGATATTCACTGATCCAGCTCTTAAAAGAAACAGAAACAGTTGAACCTGGAACCTCGGTATGACATTTATGAATGTTTGGAATAGCGACAGGCTCCGAGTTGACATTCAGTGACACTGGAAGATCAGTTATGTTTGGCAGACCATTGCCAGCATCAGAAGCAGAGTCAAAATCTGGGCGAACAGGCATAGAACCTAGAGTACTAGCAGTCTCTGAACCACAGTCTGCAGCACATTCCGGACCTGGATTGGGTCTATCGGTGACAGAAGCAGGAGCATAATCAATATCAGAGGATATATGAGGGGTATAGGGCCAAATTCCTGAACAACAGAAACCACTTGTTGAATTTTGAGCAGTTGCTACACTCAAATATGCAGATGGAAATAGTTTCGCTACATCATACTGACTAACAATCCTTCCAGGGTGATTTTTCTGGAATGTACAAACAGCCTGTTCAAAACACACTTTAAAAGGTCCATAGACTGCAATATCTAGTGGCTGTATTTTATGTGTTGTACGGGGTGCAAAAGAGAGGAACAGAACGTTATTTTCTTTAGCAAAATCTAAAACCTTCATGTGTTCATGCAACTCATGATTATCAAGAATCATCAGGACTTTTCTGCCTGGAGTGGGACGAACCTGTTCAACAAAGAGCTGCTACCAAAGAAATACATCATTCATCCATCCATTATCTGTACAAGAAGCTTGACAGCCTGGAGGAGCACCATCAAGTAGCCTTTCCTGCATTAGTTTTCGCGTAAAATTGAGAAACAGTGGTATGAAAGAACAATATGCATTGTAGCAACAAACAACAGTTGTCAGTTTTCCTATTTCGGTACTAGCTATTATTCCTACTTGCTTTTACCTGTCGTTAACATTATTTTCTGTGGTTTACTAGTTAAAGTTTGTGTTCCCATTTCGTCCAATTTTGAAAATTCGAGAAACCTCAAGATTGTGTCTTTCTACAATTTCCCACAGGAGCTCATAAAACCGAGTCACTTGTTTACGATTAAACCCTCTAGCTCTAGCAACAGAAAAAGGTTCTGGAGAATGTAAAGATATTGATGGATGCCTTTTCATGAACCCTGTTAACAATTCATCACCAGCTCTTCCATTTTGAAATGGATGAGAAATTTAATTTTTTCCTGCAAAATCATAAGCAAGTGTCTGGAATTCCTCTCTCGCCAGACCATAAAATAAGCTATCCATGGTTTGTAAATATTCTACTAGCTGTTCTTCTTGTGTGCTATTAAATGCAATTCTAAACCGTCCTAACCTTTTTTTTTCAGTTGAACCTGATTTCACATGCCTGTACAGAGTTGCATCTGGAATGTTGTATTTGGGGGCTACGGAGTTCAATGAACCGAGTGCAGCCTCATAATTTGCTTTCTCCATGTCACTTTCGTTCCAGCTACCCTAACTGGTATTTCTTGTTTATTTATAGGCCATCTGAAAGAACGATAGAATCAATGTGAGTGAATTACATCGACAACATTTAACAGAGAAAGTTTTCTACTGTACAGGTTTATTGCAATTAAACAAAATATTTTTAATTTTACTTTATTAATTAGTTTGATAACCAAGTTTTTTTATTTTATTTTTACAATTTGATATTTGATGTTGCTTCGCAAAATGTTAAATAAAAAGTAACTCGATGCTTTAGGCAGGAACAACATGTATAAAATAATTTAAGTATAATTCTAAAGTTGGAATTTAAATACATTATTTTTACGTAGCCTAACATTCATTAATTTTATTCTCTCACCTACCGGGAGTAGCCCGCGCCTATTGGTGTAGTAAGTAGACGAAAAACCATTCTAAATGTGTATTGTTTAACATAACAACCCAATTTTTTAAACTAGAAACCGAAAACTCAATTCTTGGCTCAGCATCAGCAAAGACAATACGAAATAATTTGTAACCCACTATTTCAATTAAGTAAAAATTACCTTTCTTACCTATGATAAAAGCAACCTAATTTGTTAGTGTATTAAATGGTCTCACTTAAATTTCTATATAAATTACACCACAAACAGTACACATTTATAAATACCATTTTTTTCACCGTGGACAACAGAATAAAAGTCTTTATCAAATTTTCGTCATTTTAAATTACTATTCTGTGTAAAAATATTCTAATTACTTTTGTAACAGGATACTTTGAGATATTAATTTTTAACAATATTGTTTTAACATGTGACAATATAAACCGGGCAAAGTGAATAATTATCCACTTTGTCCTATTCACTCTGCCCGTCTCAACACAAGTAAACTTTAAGGAGAATTTGAAAGTGGAACTAGATGCAATGTAATGAGGCCCTAGTGGAATATAATGAGCTTTATTGCCGTGTTGTATACGCACAATACCAGTGAATGTAGAAAACATAATATTATTAATAAAATTAAACACTTAAATTGCAAATATTTTAGTGGAAATCTTGAAAACACAATCTTTTGCATTACGCACAACGCAATTGCTTCCTAGAGATGTCTGTGGTTTCCTCGCGAGGTCTATAGATGCCACTTCCCCCAGGAACTGCGTTGCGGTGCTATCTAGAATATAATGTTAACTAACATGTATTCTCTTTGCCCGGGCTTCCCCTAGGTAAATACATAGCTTATACGGGTAGATCAATGGTGACAAACTGGATGGATTTGAACTGAGTTTGGCATCGGGGGATTTGGAGGTGCTGGATTTTTGAGGTACTGGAATTATGAGGTTCTGGAATTATGAGGTTCTGGATTTGGAGGCACTTGGTTTGACTGCTTTATTTGGCGGCGCATGGTTGGGGGCTGTAAGTTCTATAGTGCTAGGTCTGGCTACACTGGGTTTGGCAGTGCTACGTTTGGTACACTTTGGGTCGAAGACATTGGAATTGGTAGCAATGGGTTTGGAGATGTGTTTTTGAAGGTGAGGATTTGGTGGTGGTTGTTGTTTTGGTAGTTGTTGTTGTTTTGGTGGTGGTTGTTGTTTTGGTGGTGGTTGTTGTTTTGGTGGTGGTTGTTGTTTTGGTGGTGGTTGTTGTTTTGGTGGTGGTTGTTGTTTTGGTGGTGGTTGTTGTTTTGGTGGTGGTTGTTGTTTTGGTGG
>PNEQ01126807.1:0-12001 GCA_003012365.1 Medauroidea extradentata | reverse complement strand
GGGATCTTTACCGCTGGCTCCAATGTACACAAGAAAATGACGCTTAAACCTTACCCAATTTTCGTGGACGCTACCCTCCAAGCTGAGTTTTGGTGGGAGGTTAAGGGTTGCCGAGGTATTGTTCACTGCCATTGTGACTGTTATAGTTGACACATATAAATCATGCTCAAAATTCAACAAAATACTGTTCTAATTTACCCCGCACCACTTTACTGACCATTACTACACTGGATGTTTCCCATCACTGTAACGTCACTGTTTTATCAGCCAATAAACAAGCAAAGAAGATCCTACCGACTGCGCCATGTTCAACTTGTAGGTTCGCTACGAAGGAATATACGCTGTGGTTTTATGACACACTTACTTTATTTACTACTTTGCATGTTACTCCTCTATTTACAATGATATATCTTTACAGTCCTGATAACATTCATTCCCGCCTTTTTACTACTCTACATACAATAACAATACTCACACAGGTGAACCAACCTTGCTAATATACCCAACTGCAACAGTATGTGTAAGTCACTCAAACTGACCTAGGCCTATATTTTCTTACAGACGTGACTATGAACAGTGACAATATTATTTTATCTGCAGAAAGGATGCAGCACATGATTATACTCTTTAGTTTAGTCAAATATAATTGGTACCGTAAACCAGGGTTACCTTGTCCCACCCAAAATGTTGGTATTTATGTCATTTTACAAAGAAAGTTTTAAAGGTTAACTATGAGTTCAAAAGAAATTATTTCAAATACTAGGTTCCAATTATCTACTTACTCGCCACAAGACCCCAAAACTAATATTTTCAGTTTACGGTACTTCTACAGATACAGCAGTCTGACAAAGCCATTTTTATTCATACATTTTGAGGGCCACGATTCATCATTTCTATACTTTTACAACAATAATTTCTAAATCCTAAACGAGAGCAGACATCAAAAAACTGTTGCATAGTTGCGTTAAAAATAGTGTATAGGCTACTAAGTTAACTAATTTTTTCAAGACAAAATACATAATATTTTTAGCTAATTATTTTATTAATGATAATTTACTATGCAACTTTTGTGTACAAAAAAATTAAGAATACATAGTAAAAATTAATTATTAAGAATATGCAACAGTTTTTCGATATCTGCTCTCATTTACAAATAAAAAATTATCGTCATAAAAGGTGTAGAAATTATGGATTGTGTCAAAAAACCTGTTATTAATTAGTGCACTAAATTTTCAAACTTAAAGAGGTATAGTTTATTCCCAGATATACAAATGTATTGCCCATTAAGTAAGTCCAGTAACAAAAGAGTACTCTTAATTCACTGCATCACATTTCAAGTCCGGATAGGAGAGCCGTCTTAAGAAAACTCTTGAACAATCATAGAAAATAATTCCTTTTTCATAAATACTTTTTTTCCCTTCACAAACATGAATAAAACCTAGTTAGGGTACGGAAAATAGTCAAACTCTAACATTCTTCGTAACAGATATGTATGTATGTGATTATTAAGTAACTTAAAGGGTTAGGTAAATTTGCTCAGCCATGCAACAGATATGTTTGATAAACAGGTAAATACCTCCAAGAAATTTACTGTCAAGACTTCTTGGATGCTTAAAAATTTAGATTACTGTTTACATGCCTTAAACAAAAATTTTGTCCTACCCAGGCTAACCTTGTGACTTAATCACTGTACACAGAGTGTTAATCAAAGTATGTTACAAACTTAGCGACTTGATTTCTTGTAAAAAAAAAAAGAGAGATAAAGTTATATAGTACAAATTCTTCGTTGGCACACATTTTAAGGGTTAAATTCGCATTTGAAAATTGAATTCAACAACTGAATTTCTGGATGTGATTTATTAGTAAAAAGATCTGCAATCTGTGCAAATAATGTATCAAATGCACATCACCTTCATTACATTGTGGGGTTGTGGTCTCGCCATCTTTTGCCCTAGAATTTGTTGCCATTGCAATTCATGGACATTAAATGCCCTGTTTGTTGAGCAAATCCCCAATGAACAAAAAGGTAGCCTTGTCACAACACCCTCAAGTCAAGCGTTTGAGAAAATTTAAAATAGAAAATGTGAATACTCACAGGTAGGCCACACAAAATACACGCAAAATTTTAATGAATGTTACGCTTGTCAGTGATGAGCTACAATTTATTTTTAATGCACAGTGTATGTAGAATGCACAACTCAATGTGTACAGTATACTTGAAAGTCTGTCACCTTCATTGATATGGGCATTGTAAGGCTGCCATAAGGAGGGACAACTGTACACACTGGAGAATGTTGGCATCCCTTCGGATCACTTCGTCCTCTATCTTTTCTACTGATGTGGCTCCCGTAATGTATATAGTTATGTACTACTAATAAAACAATCCTAATGTGTGGAGACTTTAATGTCAACTATGTAGTTGATAATAATCAAAAGAATAAACCATGGAAAGTAACGCAAACTTACTATTTAATTTCTGTGATTAACTTTCCCACTTTAACACAAGCTAATCCTAGCACTATTAGTGACAATATTTTCTTGGTTTACAATGCAGAAAAAGATTGTTATACAGCATCATTAAGTTAGTTAATGAGTTTTCTAATCATGATGCACATCTTACCTTGAAATATTGTTCATCCACAAATAATATACGTAAAAACAACCGGAAAATTAGATAGACCTACATACAAATAAGTGAAATACTCCTACATCTATAGTTATGTTTAAAATCAATATCATGGGATCTATCCAAGTTCTTTAAACAATCCCAATATACAGTTCAATGACTTTTTAAACCGTCTTCTTAATAGGCCTAAATTTGAAGAATGTTGTCCTGTTAAAAATAAACATTTACAAAATCAAAATTCTAAAAAATCATGGTCAACTAGTGGAATTAAAATACCTTGTAAACACAAAAGGAACAAAAGAACTGCCCAACACAGGAAAAAAATCAATCATTACAAACATTGCAAAATTGTGAAAAATGTGTTAAATAATGCAAAAAAAAAATTATAGCCCACTATATTGACTTAATAAATAAATCTGGTAAATAAAATAAACTATTAGAAATGTTACTTATTAAAAAAGAAACATCAGTTATAGAGGAAACAAGCGACTTAGAAATTAATATGAAAAATAATACATCACAAAATAGTTTCAAAATTTCCAATGACTTTAATACTTTAGGGACCTTAACTACCGGTACTGCAAATAATGTAAACATGGTATCCTTAAACCAAAAAGCCGATGGACTATCTAAAACATTGTTTCGCTCAAATTATACAAGCATTATGATTTCACCAAATGCGCCATTCGAAACTAAGACAAAAATAAAATTCCTAAAAACTAAGCACTCTACTGGTTACGAGGACTTACGGTGATTCGGGATAAAGTCCTGATTAATTTCTATTTCCCGCCAGTTTACATCATTCCGCTGCATGTAAACATAAACATTGCCACGTGCTTTTATTTACATTGGCTTGTACAACGTTTACATTTACATTACACTGCTGCGATAAATGTTATATAATCTACTCATTAAATGAACGGGCGCTGTATATACGCTATACTATATAGTAATCTTAGTTCTACACCTGCGAGTTAACGTTTAATACCCAACACTTTTCTCTGCATCGACTGTGGTTACGACCACGACAAACGCTGTTGCCGTTATTAATTTGTAATTCAAAACCGCCACTATAAACACCAACGGCACACGCAATTCAAGTTCCGTTCAGCATACTACCATAACGAAAACAATAAATAACGTATTTTCTCAGTGTGTGAAACAGAGGGAAAAAATGCTATTTTTAATTCCATATGCTCAGGCTGGCGATCGTAAAACATAACAGATTACAGACTACTAATAACTTCACATCATTTAGCAACTATAATATATTATTATATTATTCACAAATAGTTAAGCTGGTTTTACACGACGCAATTTATTTCTCGCATAGCTCCTTGCATGCAATCGCTCGTGCAATAATTGCATGCAATCTCTCATAGGCCATTTTACACAGCGCAATTTCACCAAGCAATATACATGCAATTTGTTTTCTTCCCGCCAAAAGTTTAGAACAACTGGATAACCTAAAAGCACATGATGTAGGCTACACTTGCCGTGATGGAAATGTTATCTGGCGAAAATTAAAATAATTGTGAACCATGTAGGAACTTGGTTTTTTTATCTCTTCAGTGGCACGGTAGTCTTTTCCCGGACTTCCGATACAGACGCGGCCATCGCCTTTAATACATTCTTATAGCGTGATGAATATCATTTTGTATTCATCCAAAAACTGCAAAAAAAAAAAAAAAACTCTGGTGTCGATTCCATGTTTGTATGGTGTTTGTTGTTTTTCTTTATACTCACAACTACATGCATACATTTACTGTACTTCAGTGAATGACCAATCACATTGCTTGTTCCACGCAACTTGCATCAAAATATAGAGCATTTTCTATTTGCCGAGATTGCACCGCCGCTTGCATTGCATGTGAGGTTCCAAGTATTTTGTGTGTGAGCTGCTATGCAATATCAGCATATTGCGTGGAAATTGCATGCACATTGCGTCGTGTAAAACCAGCTTTAGAGAGTGCGCCAAAAACCTATAGCATTGTCGTGAACATAGTGAACTACAGACCACGGTCGTAGATGAACAGGTCTGGACACTCGCCTATCAGACAATGTATTTTGCTCAGTGATGTTAGATCGCCAGTTCTCTTATATGGTACGGAGCATTCAAAATTATGGTACATTGGCTCAAAACATGGTACATTTTTAACAAATATAAAAAATTACCATTTTGTTTATAAATTTTTCATTTTCCAACAGTTTTTTTTATACTACTGGTATTAAATACGTACAAATGGAAACAGATCATGCTTCCAAAAACGACGAAATTATTTTAGAGTCAGGCAGCATTATGAATTGAGAATATGATGCTAAGGACATGTTTTTATATGGAGCTGTGTAGTTTGAGAGCAGATAAGTTACAGCGAGTCGTCGAGTATACATTACAATGAAAATCGCACAGAAATCCAATAGGTAGTCAGATTATGGTACATTTGCGGACCATGACAGCCTCGTCATGGTACATAAGATCAAATAATGGTACAAGTACCATGAACATGGTACGTCTAACAACACTGATTTTGCTTGAGCCCCTTGTTGTTTGGCTGTAGTTCGTCAAGTTACCGAGAATGTCGTACTTTCTGGCGCTGTAATCCGGGCGGTCGGACTCAAACTCCGTCCACTTTTTTCCATTGTTAAATTTATAAAGTAAATAAAGATTACTGGCGCCTTTTCTTAAATTTGTGAGCGAAGAAAGTATTTCATAAATTGATAAAAAATACGTTTTGATAAATTGTTTATCTTAGCGGGAAAGGAAGTGGGCGGAGTTTAGTCTGACCGCCCTAACTGCAACGCCAATAAAACACAATATTCTCGGTAACTTGGTGAACTACAGCCAAACAAGGGGGTCAAATATCCAGGCGAGTGTCCAGACCTGTTCTCCTGCCGTTGTGCTCGTAACCATACTCGTGAGTCATGACCACGGTCTAAAGGTCGGTTTACGATGAAAACATGTGCGTAGCAAACGTAAGCGTAAGGAAATGAAAGTTGGGTTTTCTTATGACACAGTTTATGGTGATGCATACGTACCGTGTAGAATTACGTCGTCGACTTAACGACGTGTATGAAATGGTTATATTTTATTTCCTACCGTAAAGCGTAAAGGTTTCAGCCAATAGGAACGCAGTATACAAGAATACTTCCGTTCAACGTCACTTCTGCCTTCGTTGCTTAGCAACCGATATACTAGTATCTCTGGCGAATAACAATATTGTATTTATATATTGATACGTGTTTTGAAAAATACATATGATTAGCAAGATGAGATACACTTGTTGCTTCCTTCTAAACGTCTTCACACCTATCACAAAGTTAAAATAAAAGTGTGCGTGTATTTGATATATGCGGAGTACATTTATTTAATTAACGTATTGAATGTAGCCTATACCTTCGGCCTTCAAATTCGGTAAAATTTTCGCCAAATCGTTTTAACCACCTTAGGTTAGCAGTATGATGGAAAAGGAATATTCTTGGAAAATTAAATTATCGAAGAAGGTAGGCCAACTAACGAAACTATTTTGGATGTTACGAGTGTAGTGCAACATAACCATGCCGTTAGGTTAGGCCTACTTTACACCATCAAAAAGCTGTTGGTTTGATTTGATTTATTGACAAGACATACTGTACACAATTATCACAGATACTCAACTAAATTTGATCCCATGGAGCAGAGCTCGAGTAGGGACCTTTCTGCATGCATTTACTCTGGAATATTGATGGCAGGTTGAATACAGCAGAAAATACATAGTAAGATTGGACAGACGCATACAAAACATTTTACAATACATTATTAAAGTTATAGTAGTATAGGTGAACATATTTTTTCCTAGTACATATCAAGGAAACACAGAGGAATGATAAGGCACGTTGACAAGTACAGATAAAGTAAAAACAATAGTAATATCACATACTAATCTAATATACAGATGGATGACAAGTAAGATTGCTAAGTCACAGACAAAGCAATTAATAAACATTATATAAGTTATAGTAGTGTAGGTGAAAGTGTTATTCTTAGTACTCATCAGAGGAACACAAGGGATGGGAAGGCAAGTACAAGTAAGTTGACAGGACATAGTACACCCTCCTAGACTAGTACCTTATTATAAAATAAAGTAAAAAAAGGAATAGTAGTAGTACTACATACGAGACTGATATACATACTGATGATAAGCATACAAACAATAAAACAGATCAACCTAATGAACAAGTAGGCAGACTAAGGGCGAAATGTACCATTATTTTACACTGTTTCATTTACATGAAACGCTCAACTGATATAAACAAATAAACATATGGCTACCAAAACAAAATACTGTTATATGAAGAAATATTGAGCTATGTCTTTATATTTTAACGTGATAATTTGCCTATCTACATATATTTTTATGTTTACAATAAGATAATTAATACTAAAACTATGTTTATTTGTATGATATAAATTAACCCTATACCACGGTCGTAGAAGAACAGGTCTGGACACTCGCCTATCAAACAATGTATTTTGCTTGACCCCTTGTTGTTTGGCTGTAGTTCGTCAAGTTACCGAGAATGTTGTACTTTTTGGCGCTGTTTTCCGGGCGGTCGGACTCAAAACTCCACCCACTTTTTTCCATTGTTAAATTTATAAAGCAAATAAAGATTGCTGGAGCCTTTTCTTAAATTTGTGAACGAAGAAAGTATTTTATAAATTGATAAAAAAAAATATGTTTTTATAAATTGTTTATCTTAGTGGAAAGGAAGTGGGCGGAGTTTAGTCCAACCGCCCTAACATCAGCGCCAATAAAACACATTATTCTCGGTAACTTGGTGAACTACAGCCAAACAACAATGGGGTCAAATATCTAGGCGAGTGTCCAGACCTGTTCTTCTACGGCCGTGCCCTATACTGATGTAAATGAACTACATCATATTTGTTGCAGGGTATTTTTTACTTAAATATAAGTACAGGAATAACACAGCAGCTAGCATACTGTCATGAAATTCTTCGTTTGTGCAGAAAAAAGAAAGTAACACAGCAAATACGGAAAACGTAGGAAATTTACCAAATCTAATAACCATGACATCAAATACGTCAGATTAATAACACAAAATTATAGCGGCCCAAACGAAACAGAATAACGAACAGCTGACACCAGCAGCTATTTTCTAACACAGATTACATGGACGCACAAGGCCATCGTAAAACGCATGTCTTCGTTCTTATACTCGTTCAGGCTGTTACGGTTACGGTTATTGCGTACATGTTTGCATCGTAAACCGACCTTAAGAGGAACCGTGCTCGTGACCATAGAGGAAGTAGTACTGTCACCTTAGAGCTCGTCACTCAACTCTCTTTTAAGGGTAGGGCAGCGAAGCTGCGAAAATCAAGCTCTGGTGCCACCTGTCGGTGGAATTTTGAACTAGAGCTCGTCACTCAACTCTCTTAAGGGTAGGGCAGCGAAGCTGCGAAAATCAAGCTCTGGTGCCACCTGTCGGTGGAATTTTGAACTACGTCTGTGGCGCTAGCTTTGCGTTGGTGGCAATGTGTCAACGACAGTTTTGAATTAATTCAGCGGTCAGTTTCATCACTTTGTGGTGACGCTAATCAAGTCAAACTGCACAGTCATAGGAATATCAATAAGATCATAAAACAATATTTTAAGTATTTGAATCCTACAGAGAGGTCGACTGTAATTGATGTTCTTTCACTAATGCTGTATTCAAATAAGAAAATGCATGGAAATACATGCAATGATTCGTTACCAACCATACAAACAATAATGTGAAGTTTTAAGATTATTTTCAAATATTTTTCTAAAAATTGGTATTCCCCGAAAGATTTAAATATGCCATATTATACAAAAAGGGGGAAAATATGTTCAAAGTTATTTATAGACCAATTTCTCTATTGACGCAGTTTTCAAGAATTATAGAGAACGTTATCTGCAAAAGATTATCCAACAATTTAAATAAACCGGCGACTGTTGTGACAGTAAAAAAAACATATCTGTTAAAGCACATGACACTTCGTTACTAAACAATTTATAAAGTCGGGATCCAACTCCAGACGTTGCAGTACCCACTGTGAAAAATTCACTTCACACAGAAAATCTTCTGGTAACAAGTTGTGCTCCTTGAGCAGGTGATATGGGTGCATCCGATTTTCATGCAGTACTTGACAATCGTCCGGTTAGAACATTGAAAAACATTACTCAGCGCGCGAGTGCTTGTTGACGGAATATTAAAGTGGAGAACTGCTTCTTCAAAAAACTGTTGTTCTTACATTCTACGGCTGGCCCACATGATGAACAGCTTCACGGTTAACGCAACGGTACCCACTTGGCCCAAACGATGAATACATGTGAATGTAGAGTGGTACGGATCAATGGCGCCGATAAGGAGGGGGGGGGAGCAGGGGGTCTGAGTCCCCCTAACAGATGTTCCACAATGCGTTTAGTTTTTGTTTTTTAATAAAATGTCTAGCAAACTATTTGCAGTTTGATAAGTTTCGTAATCAACGTGTAGAAGTTGTTCATTCGTGTAGCCGATGCCGTCCATAACACGAACAATACTGTACGATGCGATCAGCGAACAAGAACGAAAGCACTAGACGTTCAAATTCTAGCCGAGAAGAATCCCCTTTGACTCTGCGGACAACTACACTCTCAACAGTCTACGCTGCTCAGTGCTCATCTAATCAGTTCGTAGCGGGCAACCAGCCCCCCTCCCCCGTAGATTCTATTCGCAAAGATTTGCGCACCAAACGAACAGTTGTTTGTATTTTTTTCGAGAAGCTAACGTGAGTTTCTTCGTGGCGTTCATTCTCTTCACACACTGTGAAGCGATGTAATGAACCACGCGCTCGGCACTCCACCACATTGACACGAGTTCAAGCCATGAGTAAGGCAGCTTTCACCAGATTTTTTCACGGTTACCGTATTTGTGTAAAAGTCATTTGGTAAAAGTAGCGCACAAAGCCAAGTAAATTTAATCATTTTCCTCAACACAAAAGCAATTGACCAAATTAACTTTTTTATCTCATGCAAACTTCTCAACCTCAAAACTTTTTTTTATTTAAAGAAAAACAAAACAAAAAAAAAACAATGGCGATTATGAAGACTATGTTTAATTGTATAGTTTTATTATTTAATATAATTATCGGAGGAGGAAATAAGGTAGCTTTTGTAAACTTAAAATGAACATGCGTGTTTAACAGATTATTGTTTCTGAGGCTAATTTTAAAACTAGCCGGTCAGCAATACAAAACAAATGTATCCTGTACGTGATTTGAACAGAGGTCTCCAGACCAGGAGTTGACCACGCTCACCAGAGGGCTACGAACACCAGTTGAAGCTTCGGCAGAGGGGTGTTAGATGGTAACTCCAAAATCTTGGTACTGACACCACAAAGAACTGGTATATTAAACGAAAACCTGGTACTTGCTAAAAAAAATTCGCAAAATTTTACATGCATAAAAAAAGTATGAAGTACTAAAACGTGTGAAACAAAACAACTAAACTAAAACAAGTGAAAAAAGATATGTTGAAAATGTTTAAAGAATACTCTTAGTTAACAGAAACTCAGAAGTTCACGTCTACCAAAGCTTGGATGATGCAATAACCTGCAATAGCTATATGCACAGATTCATGCTCAGAATTCAGAAGTAGTGTCGTGTCAAAACACATTTTTCGTTTAGAAAGGTTCTGTTGAAAATACTGTTTAATGATGCATTTTGATACAATTGAATGCAAAATTCACAAATCCTGGTACTTTCGCGTACCAGGACGAAAGTGTCCTGGTACATGGTACAGCACACTGAAAACTGGTACGTATACCAGGATCCTGGTACGTCTAACACTCCTGGCCACAGACTACTTAGATACCCCTGGCTATCTGCAGTGGCACTGTGGGACGCTTCCCCCCACATGGTTCGCCTTTGCCTAACTAACCAGCTCCAGCCGTGATTACAGTAGATATCGACGATCTGGCAAAAACGCTTTCCGCGGCACGGTTCAGAGTTCGCGCGCTCACTTCTTATTGGCTGCAGTATTTTGGCCGTTGTTTGGAAACGGTGCTTCGGAGACCCAAGGTTCCTATCTTTTACTGACTTGGCGTGGTTTCAGTTTGTCAGTAATCTTTAGGAACACGTGTGTCTATATTTATGTACCAGGACATCTACATCCCGGAGCATTTTATTTTGCTCAAAATGGGGTCTAAAGATCGCTGAAGAAATAAATAAAATAAATGTACGCCAAGGTCGAGTGACACATAACCTTTGTTCGACGTACCTTTCCACTTGCTTAGCTGAAGTTGTTCTTTTAAAGCAGTAAAGTAATTCATTTAATCTTAACAAGTGCCTCAGGTTGCTTGTATAGATCTAAATAAAGAGTTTAAAATACAATAAATAATTTATTTAGAAAAGAATACTGTCGGAAAACTAGCTGAGCATTTACATTCAATACTTGCCTTGCTTACCCCGATGAGATGCCATTGATAAAGGTAGTATAAGAAATTAAATTATTTTGCATGGTTTACTGAGAACAGCCAATGTTAAAGCACTTGAAATTTGTTATCACACCAAACATTCAGGACTCATAATAATGTAAGAGTTCAGTTAAATAAGCTATTTATAAACTGACCAGTTTCCTTGCTATGTCATTCCAGTTATGTTAGTAGATAGCCATTTCAGATTTCAATGACACTGGTTGTGTTTAATTGTGACTTTAAATGTGAAAAAGTCCAGAAAAAAGAAAACAAGTGTTTCAGAAAAAATAACAATAACGCTATGTTATTTTATATTAAATATCATTAACTTCAATTTTGCAAATTGCCGTTTTTTTTTATTTAGAAATATTTAAATTGTTAAATTATTTTTTTACTCTGTGGAAAGGATCCCACCAAGTAGGTTTACTATTTAAATAGTGGAACATACGTTACTAGAACCGCTACCAATAGATAGCCGATGAATCACTCAAACGTTTATGTAAATGTAACTTGCATGTTAAAAGGCGGAGGGTCTGGCCGAGAAAAACGTGATTTTCTCGCCGCAAAGAAGTGATGTTCGTGGTGGTTGTTATGCCCATTTTACACGAAAGTCATTGAGGATGAATGGTGGGAAGGTTGTTCCCATGGATGTAAACAACTCTACTCTCTTGTAACTGAGTGAGGGTGAATGAAGGACCCTGCTTAGAGTGATAAGTATTGTTTACATTTCCTCAATTACAAAATACTTAGCACGATATTATACGAGCGCCAAGCTGAGAGTTTCCTTAAAACTGATTTTGGAATTGTTAATATTTGTCCTGAAAAGTCTTAATAAGGTACACTACAACACAATTTGAAAGAAAAAAGTGTGTGTGTGTGTGTGTGTGTGTGTGTGTGTGTGTG
>PNEQ01126806.1:0-11999 GCA_003012365.1 Medauroidea extradentata | reverse complement strand
CGCTAGCACCCGGCCGGCGACCGGACCCAGTCGAGGCACAATCCGGGCGCTACTCGGCTGCCGGCCGGTTATTTCCCGGCCGATATCAAAACCGGACCGTGAAAAAACGTACATACTGTCTAGTATGTTACTACACGTCCGGTTCCACCCGGCCGGGTACCGGACGGGTGATAACCGGAACGTGTAAAAGGGCCCTAAGGGTGTTGAATCCATCGTCATCGGAATTGAGTACATTGCAAGTGATATTTTTGTCAGGGTTCTATGTAATTTGTCCAGGGTTCATGTAGTAATTTAAGGGTTTTGCAAGTGTTGTTTACGCCACGTGGTCGCCGCACCAATCTGTGTGTCTCGACGCCATTCTTAGTCCTAGTGCTTTGCTAGCTGTTATTTTAGTGCTCCATAATTTTTGTAATGATTATATGTCTCTTGTCCAGGGATCTGGGCTTGTAAGTCCCACCAATTAGGTTAGTTTTGTAACCCCGTGGTCACCCTAGGTTCCCGTCTACCTCAGGCCTATGTCTCAGCTGAGGGCTGACCTGCAAGTGATGTGTTCTGCTCCCCAGCCGAGTGGTTAGAGCTCTGTATCCTGTCCCTGGTTAAGCACCTGCAGTCCATCCTAGCGGCTGGAGGCACCCTTACTCCGTAGGGACTGTGTTATACACTACGGAGTGGGAAGTGGTTTACGTTGTGTTAGTGGGCAGAACAGGTTAGGTAACTCCGGACGTCGCTACGCACGTAGTCAACCAATACAAGGTACGTAGTGTAATGGGATGTGGAATAAACCGAGCCTGGTATGAACGTACCCGTATGTGTTGTCTGTTATAATTATCGAACCCCACTTAATTGTCAGTGAACAGGGATGCTAGTGTCTGCGAGTCGAGGTACTGTATGTGACACCGAGGTAGGGGGAGCAACGCGCGAACCCATAACCAGCCGAGATAGTCTCTAGAATTGCAATGTGTGGGCCGCATTGCTGGTACTCGTGAAATCAGCACCAAGATCGCCATCGCTCTCAGAACCCCTCTACCTCGCGAGGTGTTACATTTTATGCTTTGGCACATCACGCACTAGAATTTGGGACAGAACTTGCAACCGAATGGACTCAACTCAAACAAAAAACTCCCTATACAGTTGCCTAAATCACTTAACATTAACAAATCAAAAAGCCCTGAGTGTCTATTGTCTGTCAGAACTAGACAACTGACAGCATGAACAAATGCACAAGAAGACAATGCATTTAAATCCTTCACTTGTTTATCGCTTTTTGGAGCCTGATAATTAATCTGGTATTATACACACATGCGAGCTGTGCAATATCTAATCTCTTTGTCGGCAAAACTGAAGGAATAAAATTTTGAAAACAAAACATAATGTAAGTGGCAACTGTGTAACATCTAAATAGTTATGCAATCTATTTCGAGTCTAGTGTTGGTGCTGGCTTGTAGGCATCATATGCCAAATTACATGAGCAGATAAACGCTATGCCGGCAAGATTCTCTTTCATATTCTTCTTTATCTATTAAAAATTGAACTGCACTGTTACTTTACTGTGCCAGATTCTGCCATCTGCTTCTTATATTTCAGAACAAACACAAAAAAAAGGCAGCATATACAGTAATAAAAACAGTGCACCTTTAAGTTTTTATCACGTGACACATTCCACAAGAATAGTTTTTCTAACAAATCATGTCCATAGTATGTAAATGATTATGAGCAACAGGAATATTTACCCTGAATTCCGTTTTAAATTAGTACATTTCCGCGTTACGGAGGTTTACGTTTTATGCAGGATGTAATACACAGTAAACGTAACGAGACTATACATTTTTTTCTGTTTGTACAGGTTTCCATTTTATGGAAGGTGCATTTTGGACAGGTTTTACATAGACAGATGCACATCACATTGTTACTTAAGGGCAAGGCCTATGCACAATTGAATATTTTAACATTCGCCTGTTTCCGCTACTTTATGTATTTCTTCAATACATAATACAAACGTAAAGTAAGGACAGCTGAAAAACGATTGAGAATCTGTTTTTTGAAACAGAAATATTACGACATAAATCATTATAAATATGTCATAAAAGCATATCTCATAGCCTAAATATTCAAAAAATAACCGCAATCATTAGTATATTATTCATTTACTATAATATTTTACAGAACAAAAGCGTCGCCACGATGCAACTTAAAAGTTCATTTACTAATACTTTTCCCATGCCATTTACAAGGTTTTTCGAGTACATCTAAGACAAACTTGTTACTTTCACGAGTTCCCAATACTGGAGAGCAAATCGAAACACAGAAATAAACACTTTTCATTCTAACATACATAATCAGCCGGTTCTTTGCGAACGGCCATCTTGACTTTGACTTTAGGTTTTCAGTTTATCGAAAACTAAAGCAAAGCTGCTTGACTTTAGCTTTGGCAACGCCATTGTGTATGACGCCATAAGAAGCAGTGTATTAAAACCTATCGTAAAGTCAAATGCTAAAGTTTTCAATTATATAAAGGCCCTTAGGTCCTCACCTCTCTCCCGAAAACAAACATCCCCCCTCTCTCCCGGAACTTTACACAACACCCTCCCTTCCTCAACGGTATGAAATATCCCAACTCCCCTCTCCCACTCGGAATGGGGTAAAAGAGGAATAGAAAATACTTCCAGCAACTTGTTTTCTTTTTTCTCCCATCCTAATCAGTCAATGCTCTTTTCCCCACATAGAAAACTCCCTTTAACCAAATTATATTTTAAAATAATTTTTCCAGTTTTCTTCCCACTCCCCTGAATTTTCTATGATGCAACCTGTGTCATAAACTTCCCCCATGTATGCACCCTTGCTTACATTAAAGAGGCTGTAACTACCCCACAACGTCAACATTGCTTGATTATAAATAAGGCTTAGGCAAAGTCGCTGTTAGTGACAGAAACAAACTTAAGACTGCTTTTTGCGTGGACAGCTATAGCTACTTATCTTGCTGCAGAGTTAACTCAACTAGCAGGTTCGTCTATTTAACACTTGATGACTGAACTACTTATCTGGTGTAGAAAGAGGATTTTCAATTAAAGTAAATATTACCTGCCATTAGAATTACACACCAGTAAAGCCACGGTGCACACTGCTAGTTATTACATAGGCCCTACACGAAGTAAGATTGTGCTAGCCATTAATATCTATATAAAATCAAATAACTTTTTTTTTATAATTGTGGGCGGCAGGGTGGACATATTAATTTTACGTCTGACACCAAATATTTTGTAACGTTTATATTCAACACCAGAATATATTTTATTAATATTCTGATCTTAATAACTGCAAATGTTGTAAATATCTCTATTTAAGTCATTGTTTGTAAGAAAATAAGTAATATTTGTGTGTAAGTTGCCACCCTTTCAAATGTACATTAGTGGGTAATTTCATGTCAGTACTTAAACGTGTAGCGTAGTTTAACTATTGTTTCAATGACTGCAAATAATTTTGACAAAGTTTGTGTAACTGTTGGCTGACAACAAATACCTTTGTTGCATTGGATTGTTATATTATTGCTTTTACAGCTTCTAGTAGCATCCAACATATTTAAATTACGTAGGATGTAAATAGGTTTCTTTTAAATGTGTGCTTTACATGAATTTAAGTGTTAAGTGAAAGAACACAGCCCAAAATCGTTACTAATAACAAACCTAGGCTAATGAAAAGATGTGTAGGCAGGACAATCACTGTCTTCATTTGATTATACTTCACAATGGTCTATAACTATTTAGCCTACTACAATGTTGCAAAAGAACACAACTTTAAAAAAGCATACATTTTAAACACAGCTTTCCTTCAGCTTCCTGAAAAGACTAATACAAATAGAGCCCTATAGGTCATGGTCATTATTCAGTTAATTATTATGAAGGAGACCAGACTTGCAACAATATGATAAACATATAACATCCAAAAGATGAAGAACTAACAAATTACTTCCAATGGCAGGAGGATGGTGACACTATCAAAAACTAAAAATCGCAAGTACAGGGTCCGAGGCATTTACAGAACTAAAATATCAGCTTTCCAATTCTTTCCTTCATCACACGTACAATAACGAACAAGCACCGCTGAAGATATCAAAGGAAATATGCGAGTCTCTGAGAATACTTCTATCATAAATCAAAATGTAATTCAGTGTGCCCATTGGAGTCATTCTCAGGCCATATTATTTACATCCTATGCATGGTTTCCAGAGCAATCAATAAAGGTTTTGTTATAGTGTCTGATTTAGAGCATGTAAAGCATCAGGTTAACTGTTTCATCAGCTAATATACTTTGACTTGATCACATTGTTTCCTGGTATTTCTGCAATCCACATTTTATCAGATGGACCATCATCTCAGTTTAAAAACAATTGTATATTTTCACTGCCCCATTTTCTGGAAAACAAATATTACATAAAACTTTAGTGGGATTTCTTCGCAATGTCTCATGGAAGGTCAATGTGGATAGGATTGAGGAAACAGTTTAAAGAAGTGTGTGGTACAATGTGACAGTAAGTTCAAATTATGTCATCAGCAGTGCCAGCGAGTTTGACAGTGTTGCAAGAAGTTGAAATCCCAAGATTTCAGTGATATCTAAACTGGAAATAATGGGGGAAAAGGACAAAGTTTGTGAGACTTGTAATTCAACAATTCCTGTTGTAAACACACAACAGCATTCCCTCTGTGTTTGCAAACAGAAAGTATCTTTCGGTGGGTGAAACAAGAAATGGAGTGAAAACACATGTGAAAATTGCAGAAGAATACTCTATCGTTACCTCTGACAATGGTATTTCCTTACACAGTGACACTGAATTTGCAGTGGATACACGCATAAAATGTGAACATATGACATTAACAGCAAGCTTTAAATCAGGTAAAGTGCAGTTAGTTGCATCCATAAAAAATGGAAAATATGGGTGTTTATATTACTATTTGATCATAACTCATATGTTTACATCTATGACGTCATATGTGTTACAAGTGATATTAAGTAAGGTAGGCCCTAGCGAGATTGGAGTAAAGAATGTAGAAGAAAATTATGTAGAGGACATAAAATATTGTTAAAATAAAGTTTTATACGACAAAATAATAGTGATACAAAAGTATAGTGAAATTGGTTGATAATGGGAAAAATTGTGTATAGGAGAGAAAACTAATCATGTAATATTAAGTCAGTTTGGTTGATAACACTAATGAACATATGTCTTAACGTGTGTTGTTTGAAATTGTGTATACCAAATGTATCTTAAATATTTTTAAAAGAGAAAGTTAAGTGTTAACGGTAACTTTATTATTTTGGTGTATTAAAATTATTTAAGAAAGAGTTTGTGTATGTATAACTAGGCTAACAGTCTCCGACAACGGTTTTGTTAGGTCAGGAGTGCATGTTAGGCCCACTCTACAATGACACGAAAGAGTACACATGATCACGGAAACGTAAAAAACTGTGCATTGACTCCAGTCTGCTCATTCTATGTAACAAATTGTAGGTTCCTATATTTCAGGCTATGTGGATATCAGTCCAGGCCAAGAAAACAAACGTGAAATAACATAGCATTGTGTAATAGCTATTATTATAGCTTAAAAAATCAATTTTCACAGTTTGTTTGTTGTGCACATTTTGAGGCTACAAAAATTGGTGGCTTCTACACCAGTCAAAATTATAGTCTGCAAAGCAAATGACTAACGTTATACATATTTGACTCCTATTTACTAAACTGATTCATGGACACTGAAGAGTTGGGAGTTGATCAGTTTTTTTCTGTGGATTTGTACGTATCTGCATCAGTCTGCATGCAATTGTAAATATGACTCAGAAGGTCTTACATCTCTACTTTTGTGATCCCTATCAGTGTACATATTGTAGAATGTGCCTTGATGATCTAGATTGCAGGAAACAATAGTAGGCTACTGCTATGTGAAATAGTACCATGCAAATTAGTGACGTGTTGATTAGAAATAATTATGAGTTTGGTTATTTGAACTGTTAACATATTGAGTGTTTTATGTAACGACATGTTAGTTTTGGATTATGTAACCGAGTAAAACCATGTGCAATGTCTGATTTTGGAAAAGTACTTTTAGAGACGAAAGGAATGGACTTTGCTTTTGTAAGGTCAATTGTTGAGGTCAAATACTATTTTGTGTTATATTTATTTTATTAAGTGATATTGTGGCAATGCCAGGTGATTTGCGATGTCGATGTATGTTTATAGTGATGTATATGTAAAAACGTATAATTTGAAAGTTGTATCGCAAAGTAACAAAGAGCGGAGGGGTTTTACTATACTATTCGATCCCAGTAAATTGATATATGATAGTGAAATAAAATCCATTCGCTCTTTTTTACTTGGTAGACAAAATAAATAAAATATACATAGTATGGGACTTTTTAAGGTAAGTAATTGCGATAATGCATTAATTGTGTCCAGTATCACAATGTAACAAAGAGCAGATGGGTTATATTTTACTATTTGATCCCAGAATGTTGGTATAAAAATAGTAAAATAAAACAATCCACTCTACTACTTTGCGATATCAAAAACTAATAAAATATATAAAGTCAACTTTTCGGAGGATGGAAATCTGGAAATGAATCATAAGGAACTGGTATAGAAAAGTAACAAAGAGCGGATTGGTGTAATTTTATTATTCGATACCAATACAATGGTTTCGAATAGTGATATAAAACCCATGCACTCCTCGTTCCTTTGTGATCACACGAGGTCTCTTTTTATGTTTTCCTGTCCAAATATTCCCATATTCCCACAGATCCCGTGTGTTAAAGTAAAAGGGAATGTTGGGCAGTGTGACATCATTGGCTTTGTTACTTCTTCTTAATTTTTGTGTGATCGACAAGTAAAAAAATCCCAAAAATATTATTACCCGTCTGAACAAGATGATTGCATTTTATATTTTCTACGTGACATTACCAAGGAAATTGAACCACCTATACCCTGTGTTGACATGAAGAGTCACTATTGGTTCAAGACTCCCATGAAATGAAAATAATGTTCACAGATTTGCTTGGATTGAATTTTATATATTAGTTGTCTACAGTTTTCAACATGAATAAGATAAATTTTATATAGTTAACAGTTTTTGTACATACCAATTCATTCACGCATCGCTTATGTTAAGTAAAACTGTTTACGTAACATTCCTGCATCTTGTTATAACATTGCAGTCACATTTATTTTTCTGGATTTAACTAGCACATTTCACAGTTTTGACTCTCACTAATATTTGTGATGAAGAGGGTGTGAAGAGGTTTCGGTCAGTAAGAAACAACTCAATCTTTAGCGCTGGTGAGGGGTGATGTGATGTGGTATGGAGCAGTGCTGAAATGAAGGGGTGAGGGAAACTAGAGATCCCTGAGAAAACCCTGGGGACAGACCCCGCCAGGAATCGAACCCAGATTTCCTTGGTTGGAGGCGAGTGATCTGGCCACTCAGCCACCGTGGATCCCATTTGTAATGAAGAACAACGTGACTTTTCTCGTTTACATTAAACTCCACAAACAGTTTTTATTAATATGGCCAGATACTATCTTTTTTCAAGAAAGTTAATATCAAAATGTTTTTAACTTTTGGCTTTCTTAAATCATGTCATAAATATTACATAAATAAAGTTAAAAAATTAATAACATAAAATATAATACCAACGTCTTCTGAATTTTATGTCCTACACAGTGTAACTACCCTAGGACTAAGATTGTGAGGTTTCCAAGGAAAAGTGGTCAGAAGACATATACACAGATAGGATGAGTAACAGCAGAATCATCAGAACGTAAATAGGCCGACCTAGGAGTGAAGCTGCACGATGACCTTAGGTGGAAAGACCAGGTGAAAAGAGAGCTTGCGAAGGGGAGAAGGGCACTAGGTATGCCGGGAAGGGTTCTGAAGCGACTTAGTTCTGAGAGGAAAGAAAAGATGTTTACACAATAGTACAGATAACACTAGAATATGCAGAAGCAGAATGGGATCCATACTTGGAAATGGAGGTGCAAGAGTTGGAGAAAGTACAAAGACTGGCAGCAAGGATGGTGAAGGGAAAATAGAGAACTCAAATATTAAAAATAGCTACTCATCATGTACCGGCCAAACTATTGACTTTAGAGGTATAGTTCATAATGAAATATATTTCTACCGACGTTAGTAGTAGTCCTACGTAAAAAAAATTTGTTACATTATTTTAGGTTAGGTAACCTAACCTAACATTAGATTAGGTCAGGTTACCTAAACTAATCTAAGTCAACATAGCCAAACACAAAAATTTTTTTTACGTATGACTACTTTTAACATCTATAGAAACATATTTCATCAGTAAACCATTTCTCTAAAATCAATAGTTTGGCCGGTACACACGAGTAGCTATTCTTAATATTTACCAAGGATAGAAGAAGAGTGGAAAGCTGATCAGAATGTAAAAGGTGGTCATGAAGAAACTTTACAATTACTAATACAAAAAATTAATTTCTTTAATTATGTATAAAACGTTCTGCTTGTTGACAATCTGTTTATTTTTTAATTTTAAAGCATATTTGTCTGATACTGCTTATGTTGGAGTCAGTTACATTAATCTTCTATATAATTTCCGGTTTTTCGTCTGTTTATCTTATCATTTATTAAGTAGTGTGTTTCATAGAATATACTTTGAAATGTTAATATTTAACGTAATTTATTAATGTTCAAAATCCCTTTATGCATAGAAAATATTGAATAGCAATTCACATTCTCTTTATATAAGTTCCAGATATACAGGATGTCCAAACTGAAATCCCGTAATTTGAGTGACTGTTTAAAAATATAAATATCATGTTTGTTACATGTCCGACATGCTCGTTGGGTACGCGAAATTACCAAATTACTGGCAGAATTTTGTACAGCCATAGTGTGGAGCGTTGTGGTGTTCATGACAACCTGCCAACAAAATGGTGTCTGTTCAGAGAAGGCTCAAGCTGTTTTGTGGTACACCGAGCTCAAGTCCGTAATTAAGTTGCAACTGGAATTTCGACATGTTAACAAAGCTGCGCCCGATGTCAAGAGGATAAAAGCATGGCATACACAGTTTCTGAATACTGAAAGCGTAGAGAAAAGACATAGAGGCGGCCAGCAGGTCTCCGATGAACGGGTTGAAAATGTCCGCGAAGCATCCCAACAAGGTTCACAAAAGTCAATTCGTTGAGCTACACGATAACTTCAAATACCGCGGGCAACCATCCATCAGGTACTCAGAAAGCGACTGCACCTGTATGCATACAAGGTGCAAATTATGCAAGCTCTGAAACCAGAGGACAGGCCCCAACGATACAACTAGTGATATGCTACACAGATGCGACCAAGACCTTGCTTTCCTGTTACACATCATGTTTTCCAACGAGGTGACATTCCACATCTCGGGAACCTTCAATAGACATAACGTTCGCTTTTGGGTGTCGGAGTACCCACATTATACAGCGAAAAATTAGTGAGACAGCCCAAAGGTAATTATTTGGTGGTCAATGTCAAGACATTGCATTGTATTGTATAAATTGCTGTTTTTTTTTTTTTTTAAGGAGGTGGAGTTTGATATGTTAACTGTGTTTATAAATAGGTTTGTCATGCTGGAGAATGCGCAGAATTGATTCAGGAAAGAATTTGGCAAACACCAAAGATTGTGGTAATGTTATGATTTTTCATTAAGTGTCTGGCTATTTGGTTCAAAACAAAAGTCATTTTATTTTAATCTAACACAGAAATTAATTTACCTTCTCTAGTATTGAATATAAATTGATATCAAACTAACCCAGTGGCCTACAATGCTTACTCTCTTGCTCGAAGATTGATTGCTAATGGAAATTTATATTTGTTAGTTTCGAAATATTTCAAGTTTTCAAGATTTCTGACATTCTTATCATGAATTCACAGATTTTTCATGTTCGCTATAAAAAAATATATAGGTCATTCGGAATAAAGTGAGCACTAAAGATTTAACCTTTGAAAAAAATCACGAGCCGTTACTGCATATACATCACCACTAACAAGAGTTACTTTACTGCTTGTATGGTTGGTAGCGATTTATTGTACGTAGTTCCGTGTATTTTCGTATTTGAATACAACATTAGTGAAAGAACATAAATATGATGAAATCGACTTATCTGTATTTAACATACTTCAAAATATTTACTTATGATCTTATTGACATTCTTTCCTACAGTATAATTAGACTCAATTGGCGCGAAAATAATGTGACGCTATTGCAGACCTCGAGTTGTTTGGTCATTACGACTTGCTTCACGCTTCAGATAGTTCAAAACTCCACCGACAGGTGGCATCAGAGTTAGGTTCTCGCCGCCAAGTTGCATAATTTGCGTGTGTTTGTCAGTTATGCGTATATACACATTCAAAAGTATTGGAAATTACTTTGAGTATCATTGCCCAATGATGTGAAACCATCGGTAACCTGTAAATTATGTTTTACGTTTGTCAGCCTAGAAACAACATACTTTTTATTTCACATGTTAAGAAAATACGTTATTTATTGTTTCTGAAGTGCGTCGTTCGCTGTTCGTGGCAGTAGAACTGAACAAAACTTGAATTATTGAGTAGCGTGTGTCATGTCTGTTTTTAGTGGCGGTTTTACGTTACAAATTCAAATAAAATATCCCCTCATTTACGAGATTCGTAACACAATAGTGCGTGTTGTTTAGATTAGTCGATGGACAGAAACCAGACATTAACCCGCAGGTATTTATAACTAAGATTACTTTTTTTATATCTTATATTCAGCCCCCGTGCATTTAATGAGTAGATATTGTACCTAAATTTATCAGAGCATTTTAATGTAGATGTAAACAGTGCACAACCCTATGTAAATAAAAATACATGGCATTATTTTTGTTTACATTCGGCGGAAAGATATAAACTGGCAGGAAATAGAAATTATTCAGGGCTTTTTTGAGTGTTCACTTTATTCCGAATCACCTATAATTTACTGCATATAAGTGACAATTATTCTTGTCTCTTCATACATATAATTATTTTGGTCATAACAACATATTCCTACAAACATACCAACTTATTTATTTTCTCTATTATTCTTCAAAGGTCAGCATTAATACAATTGTAGTTTATCTGAGTAATCTAATTTTTATTTCCTGGTAAACTGTGTGTATGTATATGTATACAGGGTGAGTCGGAAGGAAAGGTACATGGTTTGAGGGGTGATTAGTACTGGTGATTCTGAACAAAATGTTTCTGATAAACATATGCCCTTTTCTTAACCGTTTCAGAGAAAACAAATGAAAACATCATTAGTACATTGCTTTACTTGAGCACAAGCATGGTAAATACGAGCGAGAAGTTCCCCTCTTGTGTCCACCTTGCGCGTGTAGACTTCGCTTTTAAGCCAACCCCACACACAGTAAACCAATGGGGTAAGATCAGGTGACCTCGGTGGCCAAGCAACACTGTAGTTCCCAACTCTAGGGCAAGCACTGTAGGACTGAGACTGAGGTAAACAACTGCACCATGCTTAGAGCGCCACCGTGTGGAAATGTACAAAATTACACAAAGCATAAGATAACAGTATCGTGATTTACCGTCACATGCACTTATCCCGTTCCTTGTTGTTTTCATTAGGTTTCTCTGAAACGGTTAAGAAATGGGCATATGTTTATTAGAAACATTTTGTTCAGAATCACCAATACTATGACGTGCACTGGCACGTAGCACTTACTTGGCCTCTTATCACACAGTAATTTCAATTTTTTTTTTGTCGTAAAATGTTTTTTTTTTTTTTTTTTTTTTATAACAAATTAAGTAGGCCAACGTAAACAGGTATAAGGGTGTATACGGCGGGATCCAACCTATTAATTGGGGATGCGAGTAGAGAAATTTACATTAAAATTTTCTTTTTAACTTTAAAGCAAGAGAAAAGTATAGAATTTTACATGTCAATTTTATTGGATTTATATCGTGTTTGGACTCATTTGAAAGCTAATTT
>PNEQ01126805.1:0-11999 GCA_003012365.1 Medauroidea extradentata | reverse complement strand
ACAATTCTCCGGAATGATGTCTATGCTGCCTTACAGCGCTCTACGTGGGATGCGGGTCGTCATTTACCCGCACTTTATCGAAATGCTCGAGATGCTATCTCGGCGTTAGTTGACAACCTCCCCGACGGTAGTGTTGTTACGACCAAATTATTGTATCGACGTATGGTTGACACTAGTTTTACACCGGCGGTGACGCTGCGCCGACCGTTTTTACGATGGTCACGCTCCTGGCGGGCGCTCAGCGACCCGCATATTGGGACGGATCTACGTTCCACAGCTTTTGGTTTCTTCAACAATCTTTTTTCGACGGCCCTACGACGTCACCAAATACATCTCACTGTCGATACTACGTGTCAGTTCTGTGGAGGTGTTGACACTGCTATACATCGTATCACCATGTGCGACCATGCTATACCGATCTGGCGATGGTGCGTGTCCCCTGTGACACGGCTGATTCATAACAGAGACGTTTCCGATGTACAACTCCTACACTGTGACTTTTACGCCTTTCCTTCGATTCGTCGACGTGCTGCTCACTGGATTATACTGCATGCTATCCACTTTTTGGTTGATGCATTACCCGCCGTCTCGGCGCCCGATTTCATCTCGGTCCTCCGTGAAGACAGATGGAACATGGCTCGGAGAGGTACGTTACAACAGTGGTTCGGGAGACATTTATTTTTCTTCTAAAACCTTGCTCCATGTTACTAAGAACGTAGTGATGTGTTATTAACTTGTGTGACATTCCACAAATCCGTGTCACTTGCCACAATGACTGCGGCCGCCTTACCAGTGTTTTTGTGCTCTCTTCTTCAAGACATAGTTCAGAACTCATGACACAATGTCGAAACTGTTTTCAGTTGTGCATTCACATGATTTCCTGTTTGTGTTAATGTCTGTCCTTTGCTGTACCAGGCTAATGTAACCATACCCTTGATAATAAAACCAGAATGAATGGCAAAAAAAAAAAGGTGGCAAGGCGCTCGGTCAATAAGCAGCTTATTCGGGTTCGAATCCCGGCCGATCCAAAGATTTTTTTTATTTTTTTTATATTACACAGAATATTATTAGTGGTAGTGCGATTACTTTAATTTTAGGAAATATCGTTTCTACACATTAAAATAACAAGATATTCGACCGTTACGATGTTATTATCAACTATTTGTAAAGAGTACAAACTAACTGAAGCATGAATTTCACTTTGCTAGAGATATGTGTTCAATGAAATGATACAGCCATTGCTTGAAGTATGATCAAGTAATAGCCTGTGACAAAAGAAAAAAACTTGTCGGTTTAGTGCGTTATAGGCGATGAGAGACCTAATTTATATGCCATTGTTACCATGACAATACCTTAGTTTTTAGTATTTAGTTGCGGCGTAATAATATATTATATTTTAAGAGTGATTGCAAATTTTGTTTTGAATACAATTCCACGTGTCCGAATAATATGCTAATATAACATTTCAGGTCATAATCAGCATAAAAATATGAACGGAAACACTGCGATCGCGTGGCTACTGTACCTACTGTTTTAACTTTTAACAAGAAATAGTTATTGAATATTTTAATTGTGACCGTTATAATCCGTGATTTTTATCTCATTGTTACTGTAATTATTTTGTAAACAAATTTAAATGCTAAATAATACGTTTATAAAGTACAAAGTTTAACGTGTTCTTGTTATAGCCGTGGTAAATCGTCAGTGCTCATCATGCCTTCATTTGTTTCTAGTCTCGCGCGGGGCGGCGAATAATAAGCCGTGACTTACCTGACACCATCTTGGGACATGGCGCAAACACGTCTAGGAATACGCTCAGCGAGTAAGGTCTCTGTCGTTGCTTTTCTGGCGCCTGAGATGGTAGTGCTTATGTAGACCCTAACTTTTTGTTTAGGAATACCAGCCTTAGAGTGCTTGTATCACAATTAACAGTGATGGGTCGCTGCAGAGGTACAGGTACAGTAACACATGCATGATAACGGAGGTGACTCAATGCTTCCAACTTATAGAATCTGATGGCCACACCTTTTTCACTGTAAACATGTAATGCATCTGAATTTAATTCAAATGCTCAATGTTCCGCTCGCAGTACATGTTTACCGTCATTCCGCAAGTTAATCTACATAACCTTTACAGTGGTTGCTTACTAGTATTGACAATTAGGGGCTGAACTAATTGTTCGTGATTTAGATCTGTCTACATGTACGTACAAAGTCTTCCGATATTTATATTTCACTCTGTGTGTATATTTTGTATATACAGACACATACAGATTATTTTTTGTGGTTTTAGTCATCACATATGGCACTCAAAGTAAGTAAGTTTTCTTGCCAGTGTACTTCCTTGTACCATACAATTCAATTTTTTAAATTAACACACTTCAATTACTCGTAAAGATCTGTTTGGAACGTCACTATAAGTAAGGCCCATGGAAAGCTTACACTTAGCTACGTAGTCTGCTGCTTATTAAGCCCAACCAGGTGCTTGGTATTCAAGACACTTTACGATCGATCACCTTTCCAGAGTGCAAATTGGCCCTTCAATGAGAGTAAATATCAGTTTCTATGAATTATGCACCCGCAGTGTACAGCTATCCAAAACGTAGCCAGTGCATTGAACCGTGTGTAAAGTAGCCAGTACTGTACCTTCTCGTTTGGCCTAGCCAGAGGTGATATGACAAAATGTGTAACTTACCAAGGAGCTAAATATTATCTATAGGTAGTCGAAAAATTATTAATTCCTAAACGTTTGTACAAGGGTTAAGGTGCAGCATATGTCATGCCTAGGACTTATTGGTATTCCTAAACGTTTGTATAAGGGTTTAGGGTAAGGTCATTGCCTATTCAGGACTCATCTGTGACTTTTCCTTGTCCTAATATTACTACACATGCGCAGTACGCTTAGCCCTACAGACGGCTACACACGTTACAATGTATTTTACCGCTTGCTAGACGAATATCGCTTTTAATAATAAAATAGAAAAGAAAAACATTCAAACCATACAGAAAATGAAACTTTATGGCAACAGGAATACTAAATAATAACCCACTAGCATTTTAAAAGCCCTAATAATAAAATCAACAATTTTATGGTTTTAGAGCATTGGAGTGTATATATATATATATATATATATGTGTGTATATATATATATATATATATATATATATATATATATATATATATATATATATATATATGAATATAGTAAGTTGTTACGAAAGTGATTAAATAGCTTAGGCGCTGAGGTGCCCGCGTGGTAGTAATCTTATTTGGGTTTGAATCCCGGTCACCCCAATTTTTTTTTACTTTTTTATATATTATAAATGAAATTAATGTTTATTTCCATTTATATAGTTTATAAGCATTAAACTGACTCAAAAATATAGAAATAAGACAAATGTACAAATGTACAATGAACCATTAATGAATATAATTTTTTTCCCTCTGTAAATTTTAGTCATCATGTAGGAATACCACGTCTAGTGTAAGGAATATAATGTCTTGACTTTTTTTGTTCTTTAAATGCTTACAAATAAAATGAATAATGGACGTACGATCAATAGGCACATTTTGTAAACCGGCCTACTTAGAAAATATGCAATTACAATTGTTACAAACTGTTATGTACTGTTGATTTAAACACATTTTTGAAAGAAAACTTACGATATATTCAACTTACATTCAGAAGTTCAGATTATGTTTTTATTAACAAACGTTCCAATAGTTTTAAAATTAATTTCCGAAGTAAATCTTTTACAAGTAAAAGTTGTTTTTTTTTCCTTAAATAACTCGTATTTAATCTGCGTTACGTCATGTTAAATAAAAGTTTCAGAAATAACTAAATGTGTTCACGATACATTCACCTACGAAAAAAAATCTTTAACGGGATGTTTCCAAAGTAGCTAGCGTGATATAAATAATTTGTAATAATCTTTCCATTCCTGTGCCATTGTAATATAAAAATTTTGTAAATTTATGAAAAAAATTATAGATTCGTAAAAGTTTAACTAAAAAAATCGTTTGTACGACAGAAAATCTGCTCGCCGGTTCTGTGACCTGTGCATAGCGACGATATGAGATTTAATAGGCGTGTCATTACTGCTCTTAACTTAATAGTTTTTTTCGGTATTTCGTAAGGAAAATCTCAAGGTAAGTCTTCACATTTAAAAATTGCAGTTTTATTTTTAGAGTAAACACACTTGTACACTAATCTGCAAAAGATATGTGCATGTATCGAGAAAGTACAAGCTTAACTAATAAGACTACTTTCCTTAATTTGGTACAAATGAACAAAATTTCAATTGATCATGTAGTTGTAAACATTAGAAAATATTTCTTTGTTTCTTCGTGTGATTCTATCTTCTAACACAGTGAACCTACAACAATTGGAACTAATTAAACCAAAGTTTGAAAAATTAAGTTTTTAATTTTATGTTTTCTTAGAGTCGACGTAGTTGTTATAGGAGAAAATAAATTAATTCATGTCATGAAATCTTGGGAAATCTAGTATGTTCAGTATTATAAACGTTTAATCGTCAAATTACATTTAATACACAATTTCCTTGTTAGTTTTGCGGGATAATTTCTTTTTTTTTAATGAGGCTATAGCTTATAAACTATATGTCGAAAATATGTCCCAAAATTTTTCTTCGAAGTGAATTATAGTGGTAGTAATATTAAACAGAAAATAACTACAAAATGTAAAGCAAAATAACAAGTGCTGAAACAATTAAAGACTAAATAGCCTATTTTATCAAAGAAGAAAAATTATTAAGTCAATTTTAAACTATTACCCATTTCACGTAATCATTTAAATTACATTTTCAACTTACATCATCATAAATTTCTCCACACGGAACTAATAAAAGTTTTTCTGAATCATCCTGTGTTAAAAACTAAAAATGATATATATAAAAAATATGTTAATATCAAACATATGTACCGAGTTTGGTGATTTCCAGATGCGTGGTTATTGTAGATAACTCATGTGATCAAGAAAACTTAGATACTCACATTACTAGCGTTTTCATAGGCTAATAACAAACAACGTCTCTTTTCAAAAAATTAGTTTTGTTTATCTCATGAAGAAAAACGGTTTTAAATGACCGCCATTATGAAAATATGAACTAAGTTCATATAAGTCTAATCAACTTTGATTACTGTACTATATTTTTATCAAGTTTGATTGCATTGGCTCCGAATATTCGATTTTTTAAGATGGAGGAGAAATTGAGAAATACACAAACGGACAATGGAAAGTAGACTTAAAGAAAAAGAAGAAAAGCCTTCGAGGTCCTGCATACGTGTACACGTCATTCTGTAGCCGTTTTCCCAGGTCTCCGAGAGGTGTGCCGAGATTCGGCCGGTACCAGATTATTTGAAAACTGCTCAACGCCCATGAGTGATGTCTGCTTAGGAATATTATTCAAAGATTACTATACGTGTGTATACCAATTTCTGGTTCAACAGTAATTATTAAAGCATATTGTAAAGCGGCCAAAATGGTAAAAATAGGTGTTTTAGCAGAGCTTTTCTAGCATTGAAATCTTGCTACAGAATCTTCTATAGAGTGCAGATGTATACAACTCACATTTATCGTCAAAATTACAGTTATGTCTCGTAGAGGTGAGTTTCGGCGAGAAGACAGAACGCCAGTTAGTTACTTGTGCCTAGAGGCTAGGGTAATGAGTGATGTGCATGCTTTCTCGAACTTACAGCTTCCTCATTTGTAGGTCTCGAAGGCGCAAAACACGACGTAGGTACCAATTTATAAGAAAAGCTTACTTCTTTTTTTTACTTTGCACAAAAGATTGTAACTTTATTTTGAATACTTAAATTTCGAAAGATGTATTACATATATTTCAATCTATATTACTGTATTTATGATTTCCTTTATTTTGAAACAATTTAAAACGCAATACATTATGTTTTAAATGTAAAAAATTAACGTATTTTTTTAAATAGCTGTTAAAAGTCACTGCTGCTTGTTCTATAAAAAAAGCACTGCCCAGCATCGCCTTCATTTATTTATAACCGCACACGGGACGGCAAATAATAATCCGTGACTTATCCGATACCTTCAGAACGTTTAGGAATACAGTTGCGAGATAGGACTCAGCCCTTGCATTTCTGTGTCCGAATATGGTAGCACTTTATTCCTGTCGAAACCGGTACACCGCACATTACCGCTTGCCTGCCGAAAATCGTATTTAACACAACGAGAGTCAACAAACACAAGAAAATTGTACATAAAATAAAACTTTACGATGGCGAGAATGTTAAGTGATAAGCTACAAGCTTTTCAAAAACTTAAAACTATAAATAAATAAGAAATTTATGATTTTGTGGACAGTTTGTTATATGCAGGCTTTACTATAAAATTTTTGCAACATGACGATGTCAGCGCAGTTAGCTCAGGTGTGCCGACCCCCCGTAGCTCAGTTGGTTGAGAGACCGACTTGGATACGAGGGGTTCTGGGTTCGATTCCCAGGTCTGCTGGTAAAATTTGTGTTTGTCCGTTAGAGTCATTGCACTTGTAAGAGTCACCAACATCTGTCACAACTGGGGAATTGTCAAATACTTAAGCTGTAAAGGGGGGATGTTTGGCTCGTTGCCGATGTTGCGACCTCGCCAAGGAGCCTAACATTAAAAAAAAAAAAAAGGTGACAACTTGCCTTGTCGGTAAGCAATCTATGCGGGTTCGTATCACGGCTGGGCCAAAGTTATTTTTTTAAACTTTTTTTACATTACACAGTACAATTACTTTAATTTTAGGAAATATCGTTTCTACACATTGAAATAACATATGGTATTTGACCGTTACAATATTATAATCAACTATTTGTAAAGAGTACAAACTAATTGGTTTTCGCTGTAAATAAAATACAAAACATATATAAAAATAATTTTTTTAATGTTTTACATTCTGTGAGAAATTATTTACTTTTTTGTGCTAACCATAAAATAGGAAATAGTGTGCCTAGAACAATAAAAATTTGTCGTCACGTTCAGTTGCACATAACTTATTTTGTGTTTTTTAGATATTAAAATGGCACAATTAAACAATAATTTTTTGGGATAATTTTTAACGCTCATAATAACAAGTTATACTCAATTAAAATTTACTGATACATCTTCTTTTTTCATTTTGATGAATGTAAAATAACAGTAACGCAGTGTAAACATTATTAATTTAGGCATTCTAATTCGTCCTCATTGCTCCAATCATGCAAAAAAAATCGTAATTAATAAAAAAAATTCATCACAAAAAATAACATGTTTCTTTAGAAACTTCTCAACATCTGCGGTATCAACACATTGTAAAATAAAAGCACATTTCAGACGTTGACAGTTGACAGGCAACATATTTTAAAACAGCTCGTGCGCTTTATCGGTGTTATTCTGAAGCCTTCGAAAATTGTCAACAACACCTTTTTATTTCATATATTTCAAAAACGAAAGGTAAGATATGTGAGTTTTACGTATCGTCGACACCCAGATTATTAGAGATTGTTTCAAAATCAAATTACTGGATACAAACGAAGTTTCGACTGAAGCATAAATTTCACTTGGCTAGAGAGATGTGTTCAATGAAATGATAAGAGCCATTGCTTGAAGTATGATCAAGAAATAGCCTATGAAAAAAGAAAAAAAAAACTTGTCTGTTTACTGTGTTGTGTATAGATGCGATGAGAGACCTAATTTATGTGCCACTCTTATCGTGACAATACTTTAATTTTTCAATCTGTAGCATTGCACAGGCTCTAGATTTAGGTAACTGGCACTCTTGGTAACCTAAACGTGACTCCTTCCCCTTTTCAACAAATTTTACATCTTATGTTCTGTTACTTCCGTTAGAGCGTTTGTTAATATGAACTTGTCCATCTAAATTGTTCAGCTGGCCATAATCAGTGGTAAAAACAAACTGTAGAAAGTAAAGATAATTTTATTCAAAATGTGAGGATTTTTGAAATCCGTTCCTTATTGAGACTTGGATATTATCCTATTAAAATATGTAAAATTTTAAGTTTTAATTTTTATAGATTTGTGAATAAAAGCTCTTGTTTATCAAAAATAGTTCCTAATATATTACTTGAATCTTACACCTTATAAAATATGTGCTCGATAAAAGTTCCATCGAATTATGATAAAAAGGTTCAGATTTTATCGACCATTGATTTTTCGACTCATTCGCTTGTCACCTTACCTTTCCATACAACATAAGCATGGTGATGTATTTTTTGCTCGACAGCAATCAATAAACATTTAAAATTATATTGTTTTACATAAGGAAACGAGACCAAGAGGCTCTGAGCAACTTATTAATTGTTTTATAAAAAAAATCACATGTTCCTAGCCTTGCCAGTGTTCGTAGCAAAACTGCTGTGGCAATGGTAGTAAAGTACATTGTAAGATAATCTACAGGATCATTTTTACTATTCCAAAATACATTATAGTGAACTAAAATATTTTGATCACCGAAAAAAAATATTTTCTATACCTGTTTAGTAATACTCTTAGTAAAGGGACACTTTAAAAGTAACTGTCTAATCGCCAGATGTTATCTCATTCAAACGAATATTTATTTTAGTATGTAAGTATACATTAAATTTTTGTACTAGAAAAAAAAACACAAGGCGCTTATGGAAACCTTACTCGGTTCCTCTAGAGAATAGACATTGCTCTAAAACTAGTCGGAAACATTGTGCGAGTACAGTTTACTTCTACCAGGTATCTGTATATATTCAACTCTACCCCATCGCTGGATCCATTCAGATCTACCCTGCTCGGGAGCAGGATAGATAGCTGATAGCTGATAAAAAAAATGGGCATTAAAAGTAAATAAACATAGGCTCCTGAATGTATTTACAAAAGAAAATTATAGTAAGGCACTTGAATGCACGTCAAACAAAGCAGACGAATTCGTTATGTAAAATTTTTGTTTGTCGAAAAGTTTGGAGAAGTTTGTCAATTAAAATTTTACCAGATGAACGTAATTCAGGTTAGGAATACGTAATTATTATTTGATTCATTTTCTGAATATTTACATTTTTAGCATATAAATGTATTTGCTTACAGTAAACTCTTGATTAATATAAAAACTGGTAGTTATATATCAGAATACTTTCACTTTGAAATTTATTATTTGTGTAGAATTTTCGCAGAATAACTCGTACCGGTAACGTTTTTGTTACTAGAACATGTAATGCAATACATATATTGCACCAGTATAAAAGGAAGTCCTGAACAGTCGTAACTTGTGTAATAATATAGGTCTGCCAGATCAGCAACTGAAATATTCAGCTTGTTCAGTCTTTGAAGCATTTTTAAAATAGGCAGCCAACGTACAATTCTTCCAGTTTCAGTTCGCTAGTAAAAACTGCTAAACATCCAACATCTGAGTAAATCAAATCATGTGACCAGTACTACAGAGTAGGTTATACCTACTTCGTTTCCGTAAACGCCTGTCACCAGTAATTTTAACTGTCAAATCATCTGATGTTATCTAATTCAAAAGAATATTTGTTTTAGTAATAAATTATTGAATTTTTATTTGTATGATACAACACAAAATTAGGCCACTAATGTTATGTAAGTGAATTTTTAAATTTTCAAATGTAAGGAGTCAAATAATTAAACAGTTTACCGGAAAATTATAAAATATATTTATTTTTTTGGTTATAATATTTTTACTTTAAACCGGATATTGTCATCAATAATATAGTGATATATGCTTGTACTTTCACAAGTGCTGTTGCAAACTACTGGGCTTACTTATAAGTGAGCCAAGAGATTTTTATTTTAAAACAGTAAATTTATAGATGTGTGTGAACAACACACACATGGTTACCTAGCGTACCAGTACTACTGTACCAGCAGTTTTCATTGTAATTATGCTGTAAACAAAGTGTATTTGCAAACTACTGTGTTCAGGGGCTAATTTAGGAATAGCAGTGGCCCATCCTGTAGGCATGTCTATGGGTCTACTATGAATGAGTATTTCAGGGTTCCTTCAATTAGTGACACCCTCAAGTCAGGTTTTCTCTTCAGTTTCATGTCGTGGAATCTAAGGAAACTTCCTTCAAAGTAGGTTTAATTGTTTCAAGATATGCTACTTATAAAAAGGCATTTTTACTCATCTCTTGGTATCTGCCCTCCCCCTTTTCTCAGTTGACAAAGCTACACAGTCTAGAGCAAGTGTGGAACTGTCTTTTCAACCCACCAACCCTCTTGGCCTCTTTCGCATGACACTGACTCTACCATCGTTTTTGATTGTTGGTAAGCAGACACTAGAAGTTAGCTTAGTTCAACTTGGTAAAATATATATCACTATTACAATATATGTCATTGTAGCTGCACATCTGCAGCCATAGCTACAAGCAGCACTGTCCAGCACCACGTGCATACACCAGGCCGCCGGGTGGCGCAGGCAAGCCGCCAGCTACGGGCAGGTACCTCCAGCATCCAGGCAGCCAGATGATTAGGGTCAGTCGCCCGACACACCAGACGGGCTACTCGCCCTCGACCATCAGCAGCCTGGGCAGAGTACAACGAAATCCCGACCAGTGCAGACGGCCAGGCAGTACAATCGTCAACTCCAGTGGGTAACAGAATGTCGTGGCGGACGTGTGTGTTATTCTGCATGTATGCACATCACCTAATATACCGCCCTAGTTAAGCATTTGTTTTCTATTAACTACGCGACTTGCCAGTCAGTACTTCTAATAGTCTCCCCTTTCAGGGGGAACTCAGCGACCAAAGTCATCTTGAAACTAATTTTTGCGAAAAGATATCGGAAAAGAATGCTTATTTTTTTACAAGTTTAGTTACATTATTTAAGGTAATTCTTAGTAATTCTTCGGCAACCTCCAGATAATATTTAGTTCCTAGGTAAATAACACATTTTGTCATATCACCTCTGGTAAGGCCAAACGAGAAGGTACAGTACGGGCTACTTTATCAATGGTTCGAAGAACTGGGTAAGTTTTGAATAGTTGTACACTGCGGGTAAATATAGTCAACTAACTGTCCATTCGTGGCTGTGCTAACATGTATAATTCATACCAGTTGATAATTACTTTTATTGAAGGACATCTTTCTACACTGTGGGTAAGTATTTCTGCCAAAAGTGGTTTGAAAATAAAGCTTATTCAGCAGAAGGCTACAGAGCTAAGTCTGAACATTCCACGGGCCTTACCTATTTTGAAGTCTGTTAAATATGAAAATTTAATTGTATTGTTTAAGTAGTACACTGGCAAGAAAACTTATTTACCTCAAGTCCAATATGCGATGACTAAAACCACAAAAAAATAATCTGTGTATGTCTTTATACACAACAAATACGCACAGGGTGAAATAGAAAAAGCGGAAAACTTTGTGCATACAAGTAGCCAGATTTGAATCATAAACAATGAGTTCAGCCCCTAATTGTAAATATATGGTGCATGCAAACACCGTAAGGATTGTGTAGATCAATTTGCGGAATGATGGTAAACATGTAACGCGAGTGGACATTGAGCATTTTAATAAATTAAGATGTTTGATGTATGCATAGGGAAAAAGGTGTGACCATCCGATTCTATAAGTTTGAAACATTGAGTCACCTCCGTTATAATGCATTTATTTATATACCTGTACCCCTGCAGCAACTCATCATAATTAATAATGAACTGGAATGTCATAATAAACAAACTCAGACAAACTGTTAATGGGGAACATGCGTGTGTCGGGTATTTAGCTAAAAACATTACCAGCATTTAGATGTACTGTTAAATAACATGTGTACTTAATGCCGAGACGTAAAACAACATCTAACATGTAAAAAAACGTCGCCGTAAATGTAAGAAATTCAAAAATTTTCAAACGAGATGAGAACGCTCTGTGATTGGCTTGACGTCACTAGGCGAAATTCTCTTGGCGGGAAGCCACGTTTTCCTAGTCGTGGCTAGTCCAGTTGCGTTGTTTATGGTGTCGGTATATTACTGTAGGAGTTACAAAA